>VWZK01010569.1:771129-815901 GCA_013396935.1 Baryphthengus martii
TTTGAAAATACTTTGTATTTTACGACATTTAAAGGTATTTTGTGACTCATCACATTGAGCACACTGGTTTTGCAGCTACAACGCGCCTTCCCACAGCTTTTCGAAGAAGCTGACTTACCTGTCTTTCAGATGCACGTAGGGAAAACATTCTGCTTTCGTAACAGGCCCTCAGCAAGACGGGAAATTCAAAACGAAACCAGCGCAAGCCAGTCTTACATCCTCATACTGGAAATTTATGCTCAAGGAAGCAGCTAACAGTGTTAAATTTCTTCCAAATAGTTGGACATATTTAGCTGCTGCTTTTGTTTGAAAATAATTCGCTGAAAGACTCAAAGCTTCGCAGATTGACTTGTCAATAAACATTAATCTGCCAATGGTTTCGTGGAAGGATCCCGCAGCCCATGGGCGCCTGGCAATCTGTTTATTGCTGCTCTTGCCTGGTGGCCGTTATCACTGTAGCTGCTCACTCCTAGAATGACTCCCAAAGAGCTTCAAAAGGCCACCAAACACTTGAGTTCAAAGCCCTGTGGCAAAGCCACCTACCACCTTCGCTTCCCAATCACACCCTTCCGAGCACAGATCAGCTCAGCAAATATTGACAGAGCCGGGAGAGTTGGTTTATGAAGCAGTTGCCTAAGGCCAAACGTTTCGATAAGTGACTAATTCTTTTGGGTACCACTATTTCAGGGCTTCCCAGACAGACATCTGCAATGGACCTCTGTAGGGAGCAAAGGGAAGTCACAAAACCCTGGATCTGAACTTGTGAGAACATCTCCAGGTGAACAGCCAAGAATTAAGGTGCTCAGCATCCTCAGACATTTTCCAAAATTCTAGTTCAGTGCAAGTTTGAGGTTTGTTTGTTTTCCCTAACAGAATTTGAGCACTTTTGCCTTAGACTTTTTTCTTGGCTTGTAAGATTTTCATATCTTAAGATTTTGGGGTATCACTTTTCAGTTTAATTAAATTCAAATAATTTATATCAGCTTTTTTTTTTTCCTTAGGGATAATAAAAAGAAAAAGAAAAGGAGGAGGAAAAAAGGGAACTGTGCATATCAAACAACAGGGCAAACTCTCAAACTGCCACAGACATAACATTTAAATTTTTCAAGGTCACGTGTCAAACCCAAATGAAATAATGACCTTTTGTCATCCTGTGGTATCCCATGCCGGGCAACTTGAGCATCAGCATCGAGACGATGGCTTCGATGAACTGCACTCCTGTGCCCTGCTGCTACTCTAACCTGGAAGTTAAAAAAGCAGCAATTAAGTTTGCTAAAAGAGAGGAAAAAATTTTTTTGATAAAATAAAATACAGAAAAGATGAGGCTAGAAGCAGCCGATATTATTAATGACAGAGCTGTTATTTCACACAAAACCAAAAGAACTAAACAAAATGCTCACCAGAAAGGTAAAAGGCAGGGAACGGGGATGTTCACGAAAAGATTGAAGAGGCTGCAGCTCTGAAATTCATGTTTGACCCAGGAGACCCTTCAAGAAATCAAGGTTTTGGGAGCGTGGAGGGAAAAGCTCAAGGTGAAGGAACTGTTATTTCCACACCTATGATGGAGTGCCCAGCAAACACATGCGTCAAAGCTGCTCTGTCAGAAGATGCAGGGCTGCCTGAAAAAAACCCCAACAACCTCTCCACAACTTGGATGATTTATTTTATTCTAAACGATGCCACCGCACTGAAATCGGGCAGGGCCTTCCAGAAAAGCAACTTATAGCCAACTCTATACTGCAAAAGAGGCTGTATATTATAATCCAATTTAGGATACGTTATATTGTATCATTAGAGAACGATTTTGGCTTGGTACAGCACAAAATGCCTTAATGGGTTTAGAACACGTGCCTCTTTTCCTTCTCCCTTCTCCTTTCTCAGCGCGGTATAAAATGAAGCTATGGGTAATATTTCTGGTCCGTGAGCCTTCCTGGGAAGGGTATGTTACTGAAAATGTACTGGGTGGCTCCACAGTAGGAGAGGTTATGGTCATATTATTGAATTCCATCATGATTCATGTTTTCAACCATTTCCCAAAATGCCTGTTTCTGTTAGTGGGAAAAAAAAAAAAAGTTTCAAACACTGAATGAAGTTTGTGAAACTGGTAGAGAAGGCACCATGTAAAATGTCTGATGTTTTGTTACTTGAATTAACTTTAAATGACAACACATGAGATTATTTTTTATATTATAGCATGAAATTTATCATTTTAATAGAATTATATATTGATAGATAATAATTAGAATTTCTATTGCTTCTAAAGCCATACGGACTTCTACAGTTGTGTCTGAAACAATGTGATCACATACACCACCTGCCAGAATAGAACTTACCCTCGCAACTGAGGTGGCTGCGACATCATCAGTATGGAATCTGTCTGGCTTCTTGCTGCTTTCCTCCATCTGCAGGTTATGTTTTACCCAGAGCTCTGCCGGTGAAGCCTGCGCTGCCCGGGCTCCGTCCTGCTGGTCAGAGAAGTTGTGTCAATGAGGGCAGAAGACAGTACACAGAAGCATAGAATGTTTGTGGTTGGGAGGGATCTCTAAGATCATCGAGTCCAAGTGTTGCCCCATCCCTGCCAGGGCACCACTGACCCCCATCCCTCAGCACCACATCTCCAGGGCTCAGAAATCCCTCCAGGGATCATGGGGACTCCAGCCCTGCCCTGGGCAGCCTGGGACAGGTCTGGACAACCCTGGAGGCGAAGGAATTGTTCCTCAGCTCCAACCTAAGCCTCCCATGGGGCAACTTGAGGCCGTTCCCTCTTGTCCTATTGCCTGTTCCTTGGGAGAAGAGACTGAGATGAGGCAGGACTTGCAGGAGGTGGTTGAGATGACACCCTAGAAGTAAAGGGACAGTTACCTCAATGATATCATTGGAGGGTGGAGAATTTGGTGGGTCTGGATAAATTTTCTGCCAGAGTTTGAATTATAGGAACGGATCTAACCTTTAGCTTAGCACCAGCTCCAGTTTAGCTTCCTACCAGTTAGACATGGAGGGTGGCGCATCTTCTGGTACGTCGATGCAGCAGAGTCATTCGAAAGGGCGCTGAACACTGAAAGTTACTTGTGCTGACTGTGGAGGTGGCTGAGGGGTTGAGCTAAGCTCGCATTTGGTACCAAACTGAGCTGCAGACAGTGTGAAGTTTATTCCAGATTGACCGGTGGTGCTTTGGAGAACTGGACAAAGTGAATCCCCAGGGTTCAGTCCCAGGAATTATTGTCTGCTACCCACACTAAGAGCATTTGCTTAATATTACCTCTGGGAGAGCCCACAAAATGGATTTGTGGATATCTCGCTTTTCCTCCTGTCCAGCTAAGCAGAGGCCACAGAAGCTCCAGTTCTTGGGTGACTTTAGCAGCAAATTCAGTTCCTTTGTCACTCTGCAACACAAAAATGGTACCAAGGAGGAGGAAAATATCAAAAAAACTGAAAGGCCTTTTCTGGTGCTGTCTCCAAGATAAGAGCTTAGAGAAGACAAAATTTGGTGAGGTGGTCTTGGCACACCATGATCCCCTTGAAATTGCCTTCAGATCAAACCTGCATGCCAATAAGGTCAGCTGGTCCACGTGGTGAGGATTCCTCGCTTGTAGTGAGTTTTAGACCAATGTCCTTAGTCAAAGACCTTTTTCTCTTCTTCTAGGACCCAAACCAGAAAGATATGAAGAGCTCAGCAGCCCGCCTGGTGACATTTGCATATTTAGATGAGAAAAGCTTTTTAACATGACCATGCTTGTCTGCTGACATCATACCTGTCTGCAACACTCACGTGGTGCATGGGAGATGCTTCTGTAGTCCAGTGTCTCTTGGTTAGCATCTTGTTGTCACCACACCATCAAATTTCACACCTCTGAGCAGCGGAAGAAATAAAAAAGAATTAAGTGACAATTCCGCAACTAGAGAAGAGACAAGTGATGATGAGAGCAGAAAGAAAAAAAAGGAAAATAAAAATAGGCTGTTTTTTAGAACTTACTCTGCAAGCAGGTGGTGTTGAAGTCTTGACTTTGACTTGGGACCTTGACTTGATTTTTTTTTCCTCTGCAACAGTGGCAGAATATTCTCCACTTGGTATCACGCTTTTTGGACACCTCTCATATTTCAGTAAACCTCTTTTCTGCAGCTACTTTCAAAATCCAGAGCTGTCTCCAGCAGCCCCTGCAGAACAAGCAAAGCATCCTTATCCAAAACCCCCCCTTTTTTATAACACACCCACGACTGAGGGCAACAAACAGTGGAGCTCGGAATATCCAGTGCCTCAGGCAATTTGTAGAACGCTTGAAACTTTTAAGGCATTGCCCCAAATGAGCGAAGTGGAGGAGTCGTTTTGCAAAATGACTGAAAATGTCAGTGATTTCGGGAAATGACTGGTTTCATGGCACAACGAGCAAATCTATCACGGGCTGAAGGGAAGGTTTTGGGCTGGCAGCGCCGAGCAGATCGTGTTCTTCACACCCCCTCTTGTGGCCGTGGGGAATAACTCCCTAAAATACCGCATTTTAGTGTCGGCTTTTGTCTAAAGACCGCAGTGATGGTTCAGGAAGGAAGGAAAGAGGTGTAGGAGCCCTTGTTTGGTAGCAGACTACCTGCTGGTGCTTCGCATTCTGCTTTGAATATCTCGAGCAAAGGAGTTAATTTTCTTTCTTAAGCTCTTCAGAACTAATAAATGAGGTTGGAGCTGGACAGCTCTGCAGAGATCCAGGACAAAACTGAAAAGGTTCCATAGGCATGGATCCATTGGCTGTTTGAAGTCACTGGTGACTATTTAGCACAACCATCTATCTTATATCTAAGATATCTCTTAATTATGTGTCTTATATGTAAGTACAACCTTCACTTTTTGTTTTCTGAAAACCATTTTAAAGCTTCACGGTCTTCAGGCAGAGCTGAAACAAGAGGAACCTGTCCAGAGAATATTTCCTTTGTTAGCAGTGAAGAACCTTTCACGAATGCCGATGAGCAGCTCTTCGAATTCAAACAGCTTTGGACAAAAGCTGCCTACAAGGCAAAACTCCTTGTTTTCTTAAGTAGGAAGTGAAGAAGTGATCTTTGAGTAAAGTTTGAACACGGCTGAAACAATGAGCTGCCTCTGTAAAGTATTGTCCCACTGCCAAGGGGAGACCAGGGTGAGGAGAGAGGTGATTGTGGTTGGTCGTGGAAATTGTTGCTTACTTCCAAAGTGCTTTAAAAGTAGTGATGCAAATCACAGCGGAAATTTTGGTCAAGGCCACCCATCTCTGGTGCTGCCTGTGGAAGGAAAGCAGCACCTTGGCTTTGGGGAGGTGGATGTTGAGGGCCCTCTTTGCAGAAACAGGTACCACCCCTCCAGTCTCTGTCAAAAGGATGATGTCAGAAGGAGAGTTAAATCCATCAGATTGGATCATTCCTCGGTTTGGAGCTTACTCAGCACAGACATCCTCTGTAGGACTGCAGCACAAAAGCCTTTGGACACCATCCAGGTCTGTGATACCTCATTTTGCTGGCATTCCTTCCCTTCCCAAATCCCACACGCTTCCTCTTGCTTCCACTATTGTTTCAGGGAATTCTTTTAAATAAAATTTTAATCCAATTTAAGTGAACTGTTTTCCTTTGGCGTAACTGTGGTTACTGGTTTCTGGTCTTTTTTTATAATTTTTATTTATTTTATTTACAGTGACATTGAGAGTCAGTGGACATACAGCTTCTACACCTCTAGCCTGAGGGAACCTGGTAGAAGTCCATTTTGTTGTACATTGTTTTCTGGCTCACTGAAAGACTACACAAATCAAGTACAAAAATACTTTGTACCAAAACTTACAGGAACCGTGGCTGATCTAACGCCAGAGAAAATGATTGAACTGCGTAATTTAATAAAGGCTTACATTAGTCTGAAACACCCTAAAGTAGGGAATGATGTAAAAATACAAACTGAAAAAATATTGCTTTATCAACAGAGAAAAATTGAAAATAATTGGTTGTGCTTTCCTCACTTTTTTTCCCCTCTGTAGAAGGTACCCAAAGTGCTGACCATTATTAAGTTCAATATATTTCATTTAATGCATCAAGTTTGTGCTCCGTAGGTTTGTGTAAACTAAACTGAAATACATTTTCACATGAAAAATTAGAGACTTCTCAGGGAAACATTGCAATATTTCATTTTGGAAATGCAACAGCAAGATCAGCTAAATAACATTATTTTTCCCCAACCAGAACTGTCATGCCTGGCCAAAAATCTCAGCATGAATACTGGGTGTACGTTTTTTGGCGGTAGGTACTTCAGCGGCGGGGTTTTGTTCTTACCTCTATGTATTTAGGGAGCACAATGTTTGGTTCTTGGCTCTGTCACAGTTTCTGTGAGAACTTCAGGCCAAGGCGAGTGACTCGGGATCTCTTTGAGTGTGTCCAAGTTTGAACCCAGTGAAATTCCACTGCGCTCCATCCGTTTCAGAACACCCTGATGTGCCTCAGCTCCCTAAAAATATCTTCCTGGAAGAGAACATTTGTTAGTTCTTGTGAAGCACCCTCATGCTGTGACAACAGGGAACAGACATGAGGACAACAAAGGCAAAGCAAGACTGGCCCAAAGCTCCTCAGGAGGGCAGGACAAAAGGACTTTTCATCCTTCAACTTACATCATCCTCATTGGCAGTAGCAACACAACTTTTCCATGGAGCATCCTTCCTAACCGACCTAGGGCAAATGGTGGCCCAGGGAAGGATTGGGCAGCCTTCCTGGGAGACAGTGGCAGGCAGAGGGGTGGTCTGTCACCTTCCCAGATACTTGGGGGACAGGAGCAACCACCCTGGCCTGGTCCCCACAGCTCCCTGCAAACCCTGCTTTCCTCTACAGCTGTGAGAGGAGGTTTTGGCCCCGTGGCAAGTTAGTATCAGAATTGTCTTGGTTGGAAGAGACCCTGAAGGTCATCATGTGTGGGTCTTCGAGAGGCTGACATATCCCTTGCCTTGCCTTAGGTGGTGGTACACGTTTCAGACCTTTACAACGACCGGGCACAAACTTCCACAGAACCTACTATGAGCTTGAATAAAACATCACAAGGCATTAAGCTTTTCTATCCCGACGGTTTTAATCAAGCCAGCCGGTTCATACTACACATTTATCAACATTAAACCCAGCATTATTTGCTGAAGTGAATGTAGACACACAGAGTTAGGTGGTAGTAATTACTCTTAAAGTGTACTATACGGATACAGCTACTCCATTGATTTCCAATATTTAATATTCCACAGTGACCAGCCCAGAGCTAGCTACACTAATGAAAGCACAAGCATATTATTCTCAGTCCCTTCGCCAACATTTCAGACATTCATTTCTATTTACCTCATTCTGAAGAAAAGCTCTAACCCCTCATAAATTTACCCGAGAAGTTACTTTCAAAGAGCAGAATATTTTGCAAACGCACGATGCAGAGCGTAAGCTCTCTTTAAAAATTACTTCTCTGCTTTCTTCAACCCTTACTTTTACAAGAGTTGCGATGGCCTTTGTGGAACAGAGGCATGATAGGTTGGCATCACCACCTTTTCTGCTCTGCTCACTCCATGAATACGTTTCTACTAAGTTAATTTTTTTTATTATTATTTTTTTTTCTCAAAGACGTAGAACTGGTGGACTTCTAAATCCTTTGACCTTTCAGCTGCATGGGATTCTGGAAATAGTTTGCTAGGGAAGGGAGCACTGTGTGTTGCTTCTGCCTCTACGTTCCTCAGATCTCCCCTGTGCTCGATTTATTGTTATGGGATTGTACTTCAGGGAGGGAGATTTTTAAAGAGTGCTTAATTTGGGTTGGTCTCACAGACACTGACTTTTCCTGGGATTTCCACCACTGACTTTCACATGAGCAGCTTCCGCTGAAGGTTGAGTACACTTGAAACTCCTCCTGCAACTCAGATGCTTTTCAAGTGGTGTCGGTGCCCAGAAGGAGCCAAGCTGTGGGTTTGAGACCTGTAACTACTGGTCACCCAGTCAAAGGCTCCAGCACTAGTAGTAACTCAGTGCACGAACAACAAAAATGGCAATATGGAATAGACCGCAGGAAACAGGAAAATGCTGTTTGGGTACCATTAAATATGAGTGTGAAAAACCATTCAAAGGCAAATTGTCAATTTGCTAGAAGATACAGGGCCTGGCTTTCTTAACCTTTCCATAGCAACTGAGAACAGCCAGCCGAGAGTTTTTTCATCAGAACAGATTTAGCAAGTATAAATTCCCCAACTCCAGAGCTTCTAAAAAAGCGTATCAAGCCGGCATTATTTTCTATCACATCGACTTACCAGGTAAGAAGATCTTGGGATTTTTTTTCTACAAAAGCATTCAGCCTAGTCATCAGATCCATTGCTTTCTCTTTCAAGTTGTGCTTCTGTCACTTCCACGGCTTTAAATGGTGACATTTTAAGACCCACGCTTCCTCAGAAAATAACGCTTCAAGGTGCAAAGCGCTTCTTGAAGATCAGTTCTCTTCCAAGCTCTGATGTTATTCCCGGTTGTACCACCCTTCTGTTCCACCTGCTGCACCTTCAGGGGTAGAAAAGTCTATTAAGAAACTAATCATCATAAACTGAATTGATCTGCCCATCCGAAAAATACTGGAGAGGTATTTGTTTGGCAAGAAGGAACCTTTCTCAGCAGACCAGTTAAAAGTCGTCTTCTTAAAGGGCTCTATTTTAAAACTTCAGTATGTTTAAAATTCCCACTGAAGTTAATGAGAATGACTTTGTTCTTACCATTGATGACTCAGGAATCCAATGTTTTTGAGCACGAAAACAAGTGAGTCAATTGAGTCTCAAGTAACAAGTGACCTCTGCTGCAAAATGGAGACTGGAGAATTCACAATCTTCTCAGTCTTCTTTGCTGGCAAAGATCAGCTGCTTCCAGATGGGGATCAATTCAAGCAATGTGGAAAAGCTGATAATTTGGCTTCCTGGCTCAATTTAAAATGGAAAAATTAGTTGGTTCGGATGATACCAAAGTGGTCAAGTTTTTCTTGCGAAATGGCAAACTAGTCAAAAGGTGAAAAACTTTCCAAAAAGTCCTCTTTTTTCTGATCAAACAAATTCCACAAGCTTACCACAAACTTACAAATAGTTTCAGCTGACCCACACTTCCATTTGCAGCGAAAAAATCACCCGGGCAAAAGACATCCATCACCTCTGGGAGCGACGCACACCTTATTTTCCACGTGGCTTTCCTGAACACTAGTAAGCCATTAACCATATTTGCTGCTTTCCTGCATTCAATTACCAAACACGGTGTGCTTGCCAGACTAGATTTTCCACATGAAAGTATGCAACATACAATTTTTTTTTTTTATTTTTTTTCCGCAATTCTTATCCTTGCTTTTATCTAAACACGGAGTGGGGTCCGTGGTCAAGCAGGAGAAACGTTGCTCCCTCTATGTGCCAAATGCAAAAAGCTTGAAGGACCCAAGATCTTCATTTTTCTTAGACGGGAAGAGGCATTGTCTCATCTGGATATCCAGATTATCGCCCTCAGACTGATTCTCAAGAGTGCTGAAGTGCAGTTTCTTTCTCTACTTTTAATTTTAAAACAATACTCATATTGTATAATTGTACTCTACTTTTTTTTTTTTCTTTTTTTTTCCCCCCAGAGTTACCGTTTCAACAGCAGATGAACTCCAGCAATGACAGGTACTTTAAAAAAAATTAAAGTACCTTTCCTATTGTTAATTAATGCACTGTTAGAAGCAGGTTTTGGATGCAGAATCTATGGGGGAAGTTTATGAATATTTTGCCTGAATGATTCTTCTGTTTCCCAACAATTCCGTAAATATTTTAATAGCATAGCAAAAAAATGATACATCCCTGATGAAAAGTTAGGACAGGCAAAAGGAAAAAAAAAAAGGGAAAAAAAAAAGCCATTTCAACCTTTGTACTATTTCCCCCCTAAAATAGGAGATGTAGCCTGGGGCCAGGCAACTTCAACCTTGTTAACTGAGCCATGAGGATCCTCCCAGGACTGCCTGGAATTTATTCCGGGCTCACCAGAGCCCCGTAATGGATTCAGCGTTAGGCTTCAAATGCAGGAGTTGAACTCGCACGGGCCCGCGCAAGGCTTGGCTTGCAAAACAGACAAGAACAAAAGCTCTGTGTGCAAACTCCTTCCTCTGCCTTTATAAACCATTTTCTGCCTTTTTAAAATTTTTTTTTTGTCCTCTGTTTTGCAAGAAACCCACGTTTTTCAGGGTATATTGGCTCCCTAAATCTATTTAGACGTGAGAAAATACAGCTGGGAGATAGTGATACCGCATTCCCACTCATAGTTTGGTTTTGGGTTGTTGTTTGTTTTGGGGAGTTGCTGTTTGTTTGGTCTTTTTTAAAGCTTTTCACTTCCATTTGCTTTTTTTTTTTTCCCCTCCATAAAAAGCTTTCCACTTTGCACTCCCTGCTTTGTTGAAATCCAGGGATGAGGACCTCTGTGTATCTTCTTAGGATATCTGAGCTTTCTGGAAGGTAACAGTGTATTCCCTATTAACCTACAGGGTGTCAACAGCAAAAAGCCTTATCCTAAACTCTCCTCCTTTCACTTTCAATCTCCTCTTGCTGAAGGGATAATCCGCTTCGTCTCTGCTGAGTTGCAGGAGATCTTGGGAGTTCCCACGTTCCTTCTTGTCCCGAAGGTTCCAGATCTTCTCCTCCCTGCCATTTTGCCAGGTCCTGCTGAGAGGGGCTGCAGAATCCTCCCCCAAATCCCATTTTTCACCTGGTATGACACAGCACTAAATTATCCCACTTCCACAAATCTGTTCTCTGGCATCGCTCAAGGGCTGCCCTCCTCTCAGCCTGGTGCTGGCCGCAGCCTTTGCTTTTCCTTTTTTTCTGAAACGATTGTAAGGAAAAAAAAAAACAAACAAAAAGATAACCGGGGAGTTTTCTTCAGAAGGCAAGTTACTAAACTTGAACGCTGTAAATATAGGACTCCTAAATCCCTCCTCCTCTCTCTGCCTCCCTTCCCCCACCTTTAAAAGCAGGTGAGATGCTGCTGGTCAGCTCCATTTCAAGGTCATTTGGAAGGTCTCCACTTCCCCCGGTGTCAGCAGCCAGCCGTGAAGTACAGTGAGGGCTGCAGCCTTTTCAGACTCACCCAAAACACCGAGGCAAAGTCGGATGTTAAATCCCAGGGATTAGCAATAGTTGGAATTAGGCAACGTGGATGTCAAAATCTGTTGGAGCTGTACAAAGGCAAAAACACTGCACTTTGAGACACACTGGAACTGTAATACCAGGGGAAATCACTGTGTAAGCTGTCTGACCTCTTTTTTTTTTTTTTTCATATTCCCCACTCCATGTCTCTCTCACACTCTTCTCTCCTCCATCCCCAAAGGAAGTCAAAGATGTTTTCATAACGTGGCTGATCAAGACGGCTGATCTGCATAATGAAGCTGAAAACAGCCGGCTTGCGCTGAAGCTCCTCCTCCGCACGTTACATGCCAGCAGAGATTTGCTGCGAAGCAGGAGGAGAGCTGCAATGCAGCATTTTCCTCTGGAACTTTGCAGCTGTATTAAGGTTCCAAGCGCATCACGCAAAAGACTTTTTTTTTTGTTTACAGGCTTTAAATGCAGTTTTGGGTGGTAGCTGTTACAAGCCGGCGGATGAATCACGGCACGGCCGCTAACGCTTTTGTGCTCACCCACCCTAAGGTTTTTCCCCTTAACTGCATAACTGTGCTTACAATGAATTTTCCTATTGTTTTATACCTGCCTCTGATAATTACTGGTCCTTAATACTCAGCTATTACCAGTCCTTAATACTCTGCTAGAAACAAGATGCCTGGGTGAAAAAGCAGAGTCGTCAAGGAGCTCAAAACGACTAAGTAAGGATGACAAGGGCAGGGACCTCAGAAAGGGGAGAAAACTCAAGGAAAACTTCATATTGAAATCATCTCTTAATTGTTTTCCAGCACTGCAGTGTCATTTCCTAAGAAATATTCACAATCCCTCCACTTCCCAAACTGCACAACGTCATTAGAAGGTCAGTCGGGATGGGCAGCGGCTTTCCTCCAGATGTCAAAGCTGGCAAACTTTTGGTAGCTCTCACCCCAGGCAGTGAAGGAACTGCCTTTCCTCCTCCAAGTCCATGTTGCTTTAACTTTTATCTGAGCTCAGCAAAGCAGGATGGTATGAGCTCATTTCCCATATGCTATCCTGCATCCCAAGCCCCAGAGCACTGCTCTACTCCTGAATCCGAACTCCAAATAACCCGGAAAAAGCTGCCTTGGCCCAGCCTCTCCCCTCTACAGAGGTGTCAGTTTAATGCACTAACATTTCCGCTGCAGGTTCCAAACCTACTGCAGTTGCAAGTGAGAAGAGTAACAGTGCTCGTAGGTTAGTTCCCCATGGAAATAGTCACCAAACCAGTCAGCATAACTGTCCGACTCTGGCAAAGAAAAATCCTGGATGAAAAAAACCCAACGTATCAATGACAATGATAAAATTTAGCCAATGAAAAACTCCGACAGAGCTCTGGGGGAAAACTATCACAAATACTGTCTCGCTTTTTTGATGTGATACAAAGATAGTTCATATAGAAGAATCCTATTTGCACAAGGTTAGTACCAAGAAATCTCAAAACTGGATTTCTGCTCTGATTTTTAAAAACAACTTCCTACATGCTGGATTTCACCACTGATTTCAAGAAAGCTGGGGTTTAACTCTCATTAACTGCCACGCAGCTGTTTCTCCCCGAGCCTGAAAAATACTTAAACTTCCCACATTTGAGCACAAAAAGAGAACAAAAGCGATGCAACTGCGCGTCCACGTGTCTCCTATAACATCTTATATTGGTTGCACCTCACGAAACTAAGATGTTTTGCACCACACTTTCTCTACGTTCAAAGCCTTGGCGCGCAGCGTTAAAGCGACTGCAAGCAGCTCTGACCGCCACACGGGACAGAAGCATCGCTCCCCTTCTTCTTTCTCCTGCCATTTCACTAGAGAAGGCAGTTTTCTGAGGAGAGTCCTTTGAAAACACAGCCTCTGATTTTCCCCATCTTCTGTTGCGATTGACTGAAGTCGTCGATACGTATGGGCCACGAATGTTAAACTACGTCACGGCAGAAATGGGGGTAGATTTCTCTGCTAGCTGCGTACATACAGCCCAAAAGAGCAGCCCCCTTCCCTTTGAAGTACCTCCATGTTGCTGGATTGCAAACACTAAGGACCAGAGAGTTATTTATTGCCCAGTCAAGCCCTCTCGCTCCTGAACACGACAAACTCTGCTACTTCACCTGAACTGACTTCTGATGGAACAAAATTAATCACCACCTTTTCACAAAGACCACACAGATCATCCAGAACGTGGGATCTTCCTAGATGGTTTAGTCTTTTGCTGAGTACAGTGCTTGAACTGCGTAATCCCTGAAGTGCTGACTGCTGAGCAGGTTTAGCAGGGGAAGGATCGCTCTTGATGGTCTTATACACTTCCCTCAGCATCTGCTCTCACCCACTGCTGGCGACAGAATATCAGGCTAAAAAGACCTGCAGCCCAACCTCCACCTTGTGATTACGGCCACAGTACAGTTTCCATACCAGAATTTGCAGCTGATTTATCCTGGTCCGTGCTGGGAAGAATATATGTTGCAAGTTCCTTCATTCCCCCAACTGACCTTGCACTTGCACCACCAGCATCAGGGAAGGGTCTGCTGGAGGGGACACACACGAACCCCGCTCCTGATAAGCACAGGTCATTCCTTTGCGAAGTGCAAAGCCCTGCTTTGAACCCTAGACCTTCTCACTGTTCCATGGACATGACGATGTTGTTTCCCTGCAGTAAGAGAGCTCACCCGAGCCCTAGAAACTTCCTCCAGACCCACAATCCACATTGCGGTTTGGACCAGGGGAGACATCAAGTTTCGGACATGTGGAAAAATACCCTAGACTTGGGGGAGTAGCCAGTTGGACGTGGCTAAATGAATATAGACACTGCTCAAATACTGAGTGAATGATTCTCACAAGACTGCTTGTTAATGGAAACTACTCAACAAATGTTTTCTGCAGCCATAATTCAGCCAATTGATTGTTTATGATCTTTGGCTGTGACTGCTGCTTTCAGTAGAGGGAAAATTCTCTTCTCCTGCACTCATTTGCATCTGAACATCAGCCTGGCAAACAAGGGTACATTGGTTATCAGAACATTCACAGGAAAATGCTGGAGGGACAAATCCATACTGCCCAATAACCTGTAAAACCCCACTGGCAACAAAACCATTAAAGAAACTTTCTTCTCCATCTGTCTTGCTGTCCTTGAACCCACAAAGTAGTGAAGAACACCAGAAAAACCATAGAATCATCATAGAATCTCAGAACGGCTTGAGTTGGAAGGGACCTTAAAGACCACCTAGTTCCAACCCCCTTGCCATGGGCAGGGACACCTCCCACTAGAGCAGCCACCCTCATAGGAAAGCAAGGACATGTGCAACTAAAGTGTTGGACAGCTTAAGTAGCACAATCACAAGACCTAAAAACACCCCAAACTCCTCAAATCCAATAATTATTCCATGCTCAAATGCTACTCCATCTTTATTCTTCTATGTTGTTGCAATTAAACTGCAGGTTACTATTTAATTTCCTTAAATGGGATGGCGTTTCGCAGAAAATGGATGTCCTCCTGGATTCCTGAACTCCTCTCTGAGATGTTAATAAAACAGTATTAAATTACCCTGCAGTAGTAATTACTCAGCCTCAGACCCAAGCTGTAAATGGCAATAAGGGAAGATTTCCACCTCCCCTTGCCTAGATATTAGTTCCTACTTTTAATATCTGATTGGATTTAGGTTTTGGCTGCCTTGTTACTACTCCTAATTTGCTCAACTAGAGTTTGATCAAGAATAAGAAGGATGAGGAACACAAGGGGAGAACAGCATGTCCTGACCAAGCCAGAGGCAAATTCAAGAGGTCTTTATTCTGCTCGCAGAAAGTTCTGCCAATGAAAACACGTAAAAAAATTTCATCAAGAAGACAGAATCTAATACACAGGTACCAAGTCCAGCTGTATAATTGAAAGAAAAAGCTTTTTTTCTGATGAAGTGGTCAACTACCCAGAAAAAGACTGACACTGTCAGTAAAACTCTCTGACAAGGGGGAAGATGAAGCTGCCCAAGCTTTCGGAAACGTAAACAAATAACAATAGCTAAGCTCAGGCAAATATTGCATAATGGAAAGACAACGTCAAGGGGCTGGGTGTGCTTTGACAGGACAGCCACGCTCTTCTGACAACCTGAGTTTCTTTGTTTCCCGGAGAATTTCTAAGGTTGGGTCATAGCCCAGAGGACACTGCCGCAAAAAACCTCCCGATTGCCTTCGAACTGTGTGTTTCATGCATCTGTGTAAGGGCACAGATGTGCCAGACCTTTAATTCTTCAGTCTGCAGGAAGAAAGTTCTGCCTGACGCGGTGCTGCTCCATCACTTAGCCAGGAACAGCCAGTTCTGCAGCGCAAATCACAATAAAAATTCACGCTTCTAATCCTTCACCAGTCACAAACTTCAGGCTGTAAAAATAACACACTTCAGATGCATTAGACGCCCATTAAAATTAATGAGAATGATGGGATTCTTACAAAAAGAGTACAGCATTGGCTAGTCGAGGAACTGTTTAGTCTCACAAGTGAGCAGAGTGTTAAGAAGTCTGGTGGTACCAGATAAAATACATGACAAAGCTGCACAGAAAAACACACGTGGGCCACCTGGAGACAGAAAATCGCCTTTCTGTCAGCTCTATTTTATCACAGATTGTTACTGCTTCCACAAAACCGGGGCTTTGTTGCTTTCTTCTCTTTTCCCCCCTCCATTTCTCTTTCATGCAGCACAATCTCTCTGTTTCATGGCCTAGTTTTACCTCTTTGCCCCTGAAAGTCTGTGTTTATCACCAGGCAAAATAATGGCAAAGAGTAACAAAAGCAGCAGGCTACAGTTCTCATGTTTGGAAGTAGATACCAATAATTCTCTCTCTACTCCAAATCTCAATAGTGTTTAAACTCTCCCAGATCCAAGACCTGGTAAAGAACAGCCCAAGTAAATAAATTTCTCGAGGGAAAAATGTAAGATCCGAAAAGGAGGTTCCAGAACTGTAGGCAGCATCGAAAAGGCATGAAGGAGAGTTGATTTAATATTTAAAATGTTGACTGTAACCAGAGATCTTTAGAGATCCTCCACAGAATTAACATTAACTCGCGGTTTTGGCAAAAGTAAGCATATTCTAAGCACACCGGCGCTCTCCAGAGTCATTGAGACACCTGGTTCCTGGTGCTGCTGCAGTTTGGAAAACTACTGCAGTAAAACAGAAGGGAAGGATGAGGTTGGAGCCAGGGGGGTTAGGCTTTGCTCCCAAGGAACAAGGAACAGGACAAGAGGAACCGGCCTCAAGTTGCGCCATGGAAGGTTTAGATTGGAGCCGAGGAACAATTTCTTCCCCTTCAGGGTTGTCCAGGCCTGTCCCAGGCTGCCCAGGGCAGGGCTGGAGTCCCCATGATCCCTGGAGGGGTTTCCAAGGCGTGGAGCTGTGGTGCTGAGGGACAGGGCTCAGTGGTGCCCTGGTAGGGATGGGGCAACACTTGGACTGCATGATCTTAAAAGTCTTTTCCAATCAAAATGATTCTATGGTGTCATCTCAGACAAAGCCTCAAGGTACTAATTACTGTAAAAAGTGATTAATGGACAAAGATTGAAATTAATCAGAGCTTAACAGGACAAAGTTTTACCACAAAGAGCTGTCTTCTGATAAATATAAACCACACCAGTATGAGAGAGAGTCTGGCTGTTTACTGGAGTTCCTTAATGGCAATAAAGCAAGATTAAAACAGAGACGAGCCCTGTTAATTTGTGATGCAGTGAGAACATTACCAACATCTATAAGAGACGTAAAAGAACAATAATTAATTTGGGAAAAATCCCCCAACACCTAGAAATAAGAAACAAATAAATTTTCTGTAGAAAGGAGTGAAGGATTTTAAGCATGGCAGCGGCAGATCCTCTCTGTTTTACCCACAGCAGGGCTGCAGTAATTGCAAAACTTCAGGCCAGGCTGCAGCCAGATGAATCCTCTCTCCTTTGAGTCAGGCAAGTGTCACACTAGAGATTTACATCCTCAGGTGATGCCTGGGGACAGTCCCACCACCGAGCTGGTGTCAACTCACCCCACAGGAAGGACCATCCATAATCAGAACCCCAAAAGCGAGCACAACATTGACTGGATCGAGCACAAAAGAGCTTCAGTAACAACCACTCCAAACAGCAGAAAGCCTGATGAAAATGAAAAGGAGAAAAAAAAAAAAATTTCAAAAAAGTCACAACAGCAGCAAGTGAGGCTTGTTCAAAGCCAAATGGAAAATTACTAGATTCAGCAGTTGTCTTACTGGGATATTAGATTTGATATTGAATTTCAAAAGCCCTGTTATCATGGCAGGAATGATAATATAGGGTAAAAAAAAAAAAATTAGGAAAAAATCCAAACGTAAATAAAACACTATCTTATTCTTCAATTCCATATGGGGAGAAAGAATGAACTACTGTGCTTATTTTCAGTTTTCCTGACATTTCAGTTCCCACTCTCTAGTATTTAGTTACCTCAACCAAAAGCAAAAAGTTAGCTACTTTAAAAGACTGAAATAAAATCTACTAGCCAGCTGCTGTGCAGGAAAACAGGTCACAGAATGCAATCCCAGCCCACTACATCTGCTTAATGCAGACACATTCCTTTCCCACTTGGAATCAATAGGAAGATTTTCAGGAGATATGCAATGTTCTGCTCCTGAATAAATGTCCTTGTGCCGCTAACGCCGAGCTCCTATTGTTTCAAGAAAGTCAGGAAAGATATAAAAGATATGAGTTTGCAGGACCAGGGCCAAACTGCCTATATGGGTATAAAACATGAAATCACATTATATACCTAATGAAGACAGATGCAGACAACTAAAAACCCGGCAAGAAAAGAAGAAAAATCAATTATTTTCTCTAATCCCTGCAGTTTTAGTGTAGAAGTTCCTATCTTCCCAGAAGAATGCAAATGACAGTGCTTTTTTACCTTGACAGCTATTCTTGAAGTACTTTTTATTCCTTTTTTTTTTTTTTCTTTCAGATGTTGAGGATGAAGGAGAGAAAGGTTTGTGTTATGCTTCATTTTGCTTTTTGTTTTTTTACATTTCTTAGCTCATTTTTAAACGAGGAGTTTGCGACAACGGGAGCGAAAGCAAAATCGTCATGGGGATATTTTTCCAATTCAGAATTACATCAGGGTTTAAAAGCAATGCTCTAAAATATATGTTATGTCAACAAAAAAATGATTTTTTTCAAGGAGACCATCTACTCCTGTGTGCAACATTCATAGTCATACATGGATAAAAGCAATACCAATGTTGACTAGATGTTGTGGCCACAGCTCTAGGACTGGGATTGACCAAAATCAGCGTGCAGAGCAGAGGAACACCCAAACAGGCAGTAAAAAATGCTACAGGGCATGAAAGGAGTAAATCATAGAATCACAGCTTGCTTTGGGTTGGAAAGGACCTTTCAAGGTCATCTGGTCCAACCCCCCTGCAGGGAGCAGGGACATCTGCAACTGGAGGAGGTTGCTCAGAGCCCCATCCAACCTCCCCTGGGATGGGGCAGCGACCACCTCCTGCCTCCTCCATACCTGGGAGCTCTCCTGCAGCCCTGATTGACTCACTTGTGTGAAAGGTAGATGAAGGGATCTCATCTCCACATGAACATGACATCCATCAGTCTCATAATTTTGGCTTCCTCAACCGTGCAGTGGCCTGCTCTCAATAAAAAGAGTGGAGAAAAATCCCAGTCTAGACCAGTTAATAATTCAGTTTAAAGGTGTTTCCTTGAAGGAGTCTCCCTTAAGCCATGGAGAAACTTGTACCTGTGCCTCCTACTTTAACCCAGAGGCTCCTGTACCTGCCTCAACTTCACAGGCAGCTCAGGCAATCCTGATTTTAGTACTTAATGGGTTCTAAGGAATCACAACTTTGCATATCCTTTTCCTGGAGTTATTTGAATTACTGGCTTAAATCTACAGCAAAAAGATGCTCTTGAAGAAGCGGGTCCTGATACTCCAGCTGTACTAACACAGCACATGCAGTGGGTGACGTGATTCTTAAAAGGCCATCAAGGATCCAACCACTTAGAGAAATTAAGTGACGCAGCCTGGCTCTGGTTCAAGCACTAAATCTGAGGAGCCTATGGCTCTGCTGCTAGGAAATGCTTACCTAGTGAGGATCACTGCACTAGGAACAAGTTAGAAGGACTATGTAAATTCACTCTTTGCCAATTATGCCTCTTTTACGATGTGGTCTGTGGAGGGTAACATAGTGAAAGAGGCACTACCAGCTCACAGACTGGTATCAACTGCACAGGAGCTGACCTCCGAGGAGACCATCTGACCTCTTAGCAACTTCCTTCCTGACCATGATTTAAAAACTCAGAGGGAAAGTACTTCTCTGCAGCATTTCCTGGCCACCTTATTAAACAGAGGAAAGGCAATAACCCGTTCAGGATGTTTATGCCTCTTCCTAGTTTCTCCAAATTGCTTCCCGTAGAAGTTCGGCGCAAGACCCGTGTCACAGCAGCAGATGAACGAAATGCACGATTTAAATATATATTAACACTTCCTAGGGGAGAAACAAATGATAATCAGATTTGTTGAGTACCAGCTACGAGGGGACACTTCTGGGGATCATCTCACTGCTGCAGCAAGTTCGGCATTTTGCAAAAATTGTTTTCATTCCACCTTCCCTTCCCAGTCTCTGAGGGGATCGAACGCAGGTGAGAATAGGAGACGGCAAATGCACAACCCAAATTCTTGCTAATTATTTGCTAGAGTGAAAGCAGAGCACATTTAACATCACCAGGCCAAACTTTTATGGAAATTTGCTTGAAAAAAAGCCCATCTACATAGGAATGGATCAAAGGGAGGAGAAGGACTTAGAGTATGAGGTTGGGGTTGGACATTCGGAAAGACTTTTTCACCGAAAAAGTGTTTTTCACTGAAAGGGTTGTTAAGCAGTGGAACAAGTTGCCCAGGGAGGTGGTGAAAGTCACTATATTCTCTGCAGGAGTCGAAAAGACACGTAGCTGTGGTGCTGAGGGACATGGGTTAGTAGTGCCCTGGCAGGGATGGGGGAACGGTTGGACTTGACGAGCTTCAAGGTCTCATCCAACCAGAACAATTCTATGACCAACCCTAAAAATAACAATTGGCACAATATTACCTATTTTTAAGGTAAGGAACCTATACCTCACCCGGGTGAGATACTTATGCTTACAGGTATCTAAAACCCCAAATTAGGAGCCCTTTGTCACAAAAGCAGCACTGTGGAAGACACGGGAGAAGAGCCTGAGTTCCAGTGCCCAGCCGTACAGGTGAGATAACATGCAGCATGCAAATTTCCTTTAATTATCTCTCTACAAATTAGTACCTCTGTCTCTCAGAACTCCTCCACATAACCCCTTTCATCGGACTCTAATTTCAGGTGTGTGGCTGCTGCTCTGTAGGACATTTCTTTCAGAGATGAAATAAATAAATAAATAAATAAAGTCTGTCTTTTACTATTTCCTGGGAGTATTTGTATTATTAATAAGAATAATAATGGCAATCATCATATGGGCTATGTGCACTGTTATTTATTTCATCTGAATGGTCTGCTACGGTTTTCCCAAGCCTGCCAATAGAACATTCAAAGAGGCAGTTCAATTACTAACGGGTCGGTTTTTTTTTTCCTATTAAATGAGAAGCAGCGTACTTCTCAAAGAAATCATCTATTATTTACAAGGAAAAGGCAGAAAAACATCAAACCCACAACATCTTTACAAAATCTTTCAGCTCGACCTGTAGGCTGTAAACAGAGCCGTGTTAACGGGCTCGTTCGGTAACGAGTTACTCCAAGGTAGCACAGCAACCACGACGGTAGATGTTAAACTATTTCAGTGACACCACCAGAAAATGTTAGACATGGAAGGGGAAAATTGTAAGCATCACCAGGGTGTCTGGTTTGAGATTAAAAGTGTGGTCCGTTGCCTCCCCCCCTCAAAGCCCAAATTCTTACTGTAGCATGACCGAGGAGGTCTGGTATTTATTGAGTCCTGCTATAATATGCTACATATATAAGAGGCAACAATCAATAGCTGCCTCACGGTGAGGAGAGAGGAGCTTCACTCCTGTTTTATGGGAAGAATTAAAAAAAAATATATAGTAGAAATCTATAAATCTTATCAGCACCGAAGCCCCGATGCTAAAGGTTTTTGTCACTGGCATTAGCCTAAGTTTAGGCCCATTCTAACATATCCTGCTCAATAAAAGCAAACCAAGGTTTTATTTATTATTTAACCCAAGGGAGTTTATTGAAACTGTTCATTTTCATTAACAGGAAGAAACGGAGCCAATTCCTTGGAGTCTGACCAAATCAGATGACTATGAGAGAGTTCCTGGAAAAAGCCTGGGTATAGCAGTATGTTGTGGGAGGGAAGATCTGCCCCAAAGACTCCCAGTTGTCTCTAAACACTTCAGCCTTCAAGCAGCAAATGTGAAAACTAAGAAAGGGAAGCCTGGAAGAGGCCTCCAGGCTTCATCTGGTTCATTTTAGCCTACGACTCCCTGCACTGCTTCTAACAGATGGCTTCCCAATCTCTTACAAACTTCTTACAACAAGTTCTTATGGGTTTGCAAGAAAGCTGCTTCCCAGGCCTGGCTAGCCTTACTTTTTTTTTTTCCATAGAATCCTAGAATGGCTTGAGTTGAGTTTCTTTCACTCCTAATGGAAGTCTCCCTTTCTGTAACTTAAAAATCATTACTTCTTGCCTCACCCATACAGAAAAAGTCAACTGGAACCCTAAACCCTCCAAAAAGTGCTTTTTTTTTTTCATATTTGAATACATAAGTGAAATGCAAATTATTCTCCAGAGAGTATATTTTCTTGACATCAGAATAGACATTTTCTGGAGAACATCTTCTCTGCTTTCCATTAAATTCTATCTTGTCAGTCAACACCTTTTCCAAACACACCATAACCAACACTGTCACCACGCTGGCCAGCTTGCAAGACCAAGTCTAGGAGATAAGATTTATCCTGTGGATCCTTTCCTACAGATGTTCTTCCCCTTGCATTTATGCAGCTGATGATAAACAGCTAAAAGCAGAATTTTCCAAATTGAATTACATTTTCCCCAAGCTCATTTCAATTCTAATTCTCCCCTCCAGGACATTTCCAGGTCTTCCCACCTCGATGTCACCCATAAATTTAATAAGCATCCTTTTTATTCTATTAGCCACATAACGAACCAAAACACCGAGCGAAGTCGAAACTCAGGATGGGAACAAAATCACCTCCTAAACACAATATTCTAACTTGAAAACAAACTCCTCTCAGCACATTTTTTCCAATGTTTACACCTGTATTAGAGTCATTTTGTCCGGAACGCGAATCCTGTAGCTGACTTTTTAAAATATCGTGCAAGTCAACAGTAAAAACTTGAGTTTTGAAAGGTAAGACTGCATATCTGTATTTTTCTCTCTCCCCAGAATGTTTGCCACTTTAATAGGAAGATATTAAACAGATTTGATGCACTTTATTCCCAACAAGCCTCCATGAAGACAGCATTGCAGCTCATTAATTTCTAGGTACTTGCAAACAGCTATTCTAATCATTTTCTGTTTGTTTGTTTTACCAGGAACTGAAATTACGTTGGTTTCTAATTCATAAGCTCCTTCCTGCCTGCTTTTTTTTTTTAAAAAAGAAATCTTATTTATCTTTTCCAAGACTTGTCAAACCTCAACTACTATTTCTGATATTTCAAAGGTAGCCTTTCAGTCTCTGGAAATTGCTTCATCTTGCTTTTTAAGGAGTTTGGGATAAAAGTTCGGTATTTTCAAGCTGGAGGGAGATCAGTCTTCTCTAACCTGTACTTTAGGGCCCAAAAGTTCTTCTCACTTACCATCTTCTTCTGTTAATTGTATTAATACTCTGAGTTTGGTCAAGAACTAAACCAAGGAACTCCAGAATTTCAGACTCCATCACATTTGAAACGTGATGAACTACCCTGGACAGTTTTCACTTGGGGCCTCAGAGTAACTTCTTTAAAGGTCTGCTTTTTCTCTGGAGTAACCCCTTTTCTGAGACTTATTTTCTATGAAATCTTATCAGTTAGTTTTCTGAGATGACAACATTCCTGTGCCTTACCTCTGCAAGTTGCTTGGGGCTGTTTGTACAGGAGTGCATCATAAATCACCAACAAATATTGATTTATGATTTTTTTTTAAACTTTGTTATAATGTTTTGCCAGTGAGAAAAGTGGCTTTGTTTGTTTGGAGCGTTACCAATGGGCAAGAAAACATTTCCTGGCTTAAGGAATAAAAAAGAAAATTTATTTTTTTATGCTATATAAAAACTAAATTCAGTGTTTTCAACCATTGTGTTACGATGAGCAGGAAAACAGCAGAATAAGGGATCATTTAGCAAGGGATCGTTTGTTTAGGAACAAATGGATAAGAGATCATTTAGGAAGAGATGATTTAGGAAAAGATGATTTGTTTAGAAATGAATAGATAGGAGATCATTTAGCAAGGGATCATTTGTTCAGACACAACTATTCTCTTTTTTTCTTCTCCCACCTTCGCAGACATCCTGCATTTTCAGAAGGTTAAGGAATGGGTATTGAGAGGCATAAAAGCAGCTTTCACCAGAGCAAGGAGAAGCTATCAGAGGAACAGCCACAGCTAAAAATGGACTCGAGCAACCAAATACATTCCCTGAGACAACTCAGGAACACAGGTAGTTTGCCACAGACCCTTCCACGGTGTTGTCTCCACAGCCCTCAGGCAGAGCAAGAGGACAAACACCAACCAACCCAGCCGCCCAGGCTTTCGGTCGAGGCGCACAGAAAGCCACCCCAGGAATTCTGCAGCATTTCAAGGTCAGTCTCCGTGGCAAGGGCGAGAGATTTGCGCAGCAAACGTTCGTCAATCCTGCGGCTGCGATAACGCGTTGCCATCTGCAGCCCCGCACCCCCCTCCCAAAATCCCCAGTCGGCTCCCGAGCTGGAGGAGCCGGAGCTTTTGCCTAATTCCACGGTCACACAACACGTCTGCGCTGCCCAGTTCATTTAACTCTTTCTCAGCGCTTTGTTAATGAAACAGGGACCAAAAACAAAAAAAAAGAACCCACAAACGCACAGAATTCAAGAGAGAGCTGAGCAGGGGAGAGGAGTTGGCACCAGTCTCCCCAGCAGGGATGGAGGGGGCAGTGGGAGGGTGGCAGGGCCGTGTGCCCACCGCACAGAGCAAGTGGCTAGAGACAGGGGGAGGCTGCTGGCTCCCAGGGCCTGCTGAAGCCAGCAGTTTGTGAGTTCCTACCCAGACAAGCCTGTGCTGCCAGGTTCAGGCTCCTGTGACACATCACGACAGAGAGAGAGGAAAGAAAACCAGCACTACAGCAACATCTGTTGACTCGCTCCCCAATTTCTAGCATTTCTCTTAACAAGAAAAAGAAAATAATTTAAAAAGGCACCTTGTTCCGATCAAATCCTCTCACTTGCATTTCTAAGCCCTCAAGCAGGCACAGGCTACCTCAGCTTTACTTCTAGGGATCTGTGCTGCCCTGAAGGCTGGAGCTGGCAGGTTTGCCTACCTCCCTAGAGTCCCTGCAGATCCTGAGCAGCAGCACGTAGGTTTTGCATAACTTCACCCACAAGCACTTTCAGTGCTGCCCCACAAAGGTGATAGAGATCCCACAGCTTGCCACAAGCTGATGGTGAGAGAGTTAGAGGTGGGGGTGGAGGTAAAAGGTACCTCCAAGGTGGAGGAACAAGGCTACCATTCAGCTCAACTTTCCTTGAAAATTGGGTGGGTGCAGAGAGGGATGTGGTGGAAGGGTGGGAGGTCTGTCACATGAATGTTCATGAGACACAAAGAAAGTTAGCAAAAGCCCAAGATCTATCCATTCTCAGGACATCATTCAAAGCCAGCAAGTCTGTCCACTTGGCTGGGAGCAGCTCACTGCACCATTCATTGCTCTCTATGATTTCATAGAATAGTTTTGGTTGGAAAGGACCTTTAAAGCTCATCAAGTACAACCTCCCTGCAGGGAGCAGGGACATCTGCAACTAGAGCAGGTTGCTCAGAGCCCCATCCAACCTCCCCTGGGATGGGGACAGGGATGGGGCAGCGACCACCTCTCGGGGCAACCTGGGCCAGGCTCTCACCACCCACACTGTAAAGAATTTCATGCTTCTCTCCAGTCCAAATCTTCCCTCTTTTAGTTTCAACCCATCCCCCCTTGTCCTGTTCCAACAGGCCCTCCTCAAAAGTCTGTCCCCATCTTTCTGACAGGCCCCTTGAAGCCCTGAAAGGCCCCCAGAAGGTCTCCCCAGAGACCTTTCTCTTCTCCAGGCTGGACAAGCCCAACTCTCCCAGTCTGGCCTCCCAGCAGAGGGTCCCACCCTTCAATCTTTTTTCTGGCCTCGCTCCAACAGGCCCACGTCCTTTTTGTGTTGAGGACTCCTGAGCTTTTTCCAGCGCTTCCACGCTTGCACCATTCAAACCCAAATCTTTCACAGGGCCAGTTGAAACCTGCTGGTTGACATTGGCAAGGCAAGCAGAGAAGTGCAGAAGGATAAGCGGGGGAGCGAGGGAGGCCTTCTGCCTTCACAGTCAGTCCTTCTCTCTTCAAAGCTTCGCTTTAGGCTTGGCTGGGCTTTTCACGTGGGCAGATATTCCAAGTTTCCCTCCACAGCCAGTTCCTTTCAGCTTGGCCACCGAAGAGGTGAAGTTGAACAGCATTATTCCACTCGCCAGCTCGAGCAGCTTTGCTTTACTAACCACTTGGTTTGTCACTGCTACCAAGAAAAAAACCAAAACAAAACAAAACAAAATAAAAAGCACAGAAAAGTTTTTTCTAATAAGAGCTCTTAAATATCACAAATCAAACACCATTCAGGACAAAACTTCCATCAAACTCAACTCTGATATGCAACCAGACAAGACCTGGGCTAAATGGGTGCATTTTCACATACCTCTAGCTTTTCCTTAGTGAGTGAATATTCTTTTCAACTCGATGACAGTTCCTGAAATAGCATCTACTGGTAGTAAATTCGCCTGAATTATCATACCAGCTATCGCAACTGATCAATTTAATTCTGACTGATAGGTTAAAGTGATTATAGAGGGATTAGGCTCCCGAATGTAATTGAATTTCAATAGAATCGTGGCACTTAGTTCCTTTCAATATGTAGAAGATTCCAGACCTTAAGATTTAATATTAAAGCTGCTTAAAAGAAAAAAAGAAAGATTGCTACAAATAATTTCCAAACTATCCCTCATTTCACTTCAGAAAGTTCTCTTGAATTTTCATCATTTTTCATCGTGTAAAAAAAGGTGAAATTCAAAAAAAAGAAAACCCTAAGGAACCAGGGAAGGGTTTTCTTGAATAGGATTAATGAAACATTTGTTTAGTGCAATATACATAGGCCATCAATTTTCACGTTTCTGATTAAAAATTCTGACCCGCTAATGAAAAATTAACAGATACCTGATCTTACATGAATATAAAGGTAAGATTAAATATTGAATGATTATCATAATACACCTTTCTAGGCTTGTAGATGTCTCAGAGCTTTCCTCCCCTACCATGTGAGCTGATGCAGATTAAGACGGGGTTTTTTGGCACTTAAGAAAATTGAAAATAATTAATCTGTAATGGCATTGATGGAAAAAGTGTTCGGAATGTCAATAAAAGTGCTGCTTTAACAGTACTTCAAATATTCTACTTACGCAACTTCAGAGACACATTATCTGCCAGACTACACACTTTTCCATTAAGATCTATGAAAATCTGCAGGTGTTTAATTACCTGCTCTCCCATTGTTCCCTGGCTGCAGCAGGAGTAGTTTGAACACTACCGTGTAAAAATTAATGTGCAATTTAACGTAACGGTTATGCAGATGAAAGGAAAACTTTCCCCGGTTTCTATTTGGCACGAGAAGCCCCGTGCAAATAAACCGTAAGTTGCTTTTCAACAAAAGAAAAGTTGTTTAAATATTTTCATTAACCGCAAAACATTTTTGACTCGTAGGAAGAGTTAAGCATCTCTGTTGCAATCACCAACAGAAGACCAGAGAAATCTGGGAAAATTATGAGGAAAATCACATCTCATGAGAACAGTTTAAATATATGCTCTTGTTTCCAAAAAAGAGGAGACTTTGTATGTCCTGAGAAGGGCGACGGAGCTGGGGAAGGGTCTCGAGCAGGAGTCTGGGGAGGAGCGGCTGAGGGAGCTGGGCTTGTTCAGCCTGGAGAAAAAGGAGGCTCAGGGGAGACCTTCTGACTCTCCACAACTCCCTGACATCCCTCGGCAGATGTCCCTTACGTGGAAATTACCTGCCAACTCTCAAGATAGCCACGGCCACCGGGGACAGAGCGTTCCCAGACTTGTACTAAAAAGGTGAGATGGGCAAGATCAACTTCTCTGAAGGCTCATAGGCTTTCTAATCAAGGTTCTTCTTTCCCTGTGTAGAGAGCACAACATATCCCATCAACCTCATTTCAGCGAGTGTTGCCAGCTTCAGTTTTATGGAAGTTATGGAACTGTAGAAGCCTCGCTTGTCTTATTTCAAGGCAAATTTAGGCTTGTTTTGTCTCTGCTCCAAACTAACCAAATAAAAAACCTGGAAGCTGTACAGTGCTCTTAGCAGAGGATTGCACCCAGACCGATAAACCTGGTACCAAACTCCAAAAGACAACCCAGATGTTTGGGTTACAACCAGACTGTTATTAAGCTCCTCGACCCGGACATGGCACGGTCTTTGCCATTCGGGGCCAGATGTCTCCCTCGGTCCTGAAGAGAGGAGGCCCCGGGCTTCCCCACAACACGTAGATGGCACGTGGATGCTGCACGAGGCAGTAGTAAAAACCTCGCGGTGGGAATCTCCTCCCTCTTCATGCCTGCTGCTGCCTCATCACCAACCCTGACCAGCTGAAAAGACGTCGTTCCGCAGGAGGTTGCCAAATTTTGCTGATTTCGCTGGAGTGAATTGGCTTATGCAATTCCGATCTTATCACAAGGCTAAAAATACAAAGACGGGAATGGAAGGGAGGTGAGGAGGGAACTGTGTTGAGAGCTTTAAATATATAGAATAGAACTGAGAGCGCAACAGTCACATTTAGTAGCTGGAAGAACCTTTCGGAGTGTGAGAGAGAAAAGAGAGACACACAAAGATTTAAATCCAGTTCTTTTCTTTTCCTATTATGCAGGACTGCAGCATCAACAACCAGCAATTGAGAGAAGAGATACATCATTAAACTTATTTATAGCGTTAACTACTTTGCATTCATCCACACAAGTGAAACTGTAAGAAGAAGAAGAAGAAAAAAAAAAAATTATAAAGGGAAGTGTGTGGTTCTTTCATTAGCTTGTCTGTGATGTTGGATTGGTCCATAAATTAATGTGTAAAAGAGGACAGGAAAAAAAAAAAAGGATTCAAAGCTTTGCCATTGTAATTACAGCTCTTTAAATATCAAAAGACACAAAGAAAGATTCCTTTTGAAAAGAGCACCGATTCTCTTGGCAAGCCGCTATTAAATACTTGCATAAATCTACAGTCTGCATCCTGCAAGCTGAGGTGACATTGCTCTCGTGGCCTGCGGGGCTTCTCGTGGCACCTCGAGGAGACAAGACACCTTCCTCCTGTCCAGGGTTGAAGCAGCAACTGAAATCTAGTGAGGAAAAGGGCCTTTGATCACAGGTCAGCTCCTCGACTTGGGCTGTTCCAGACAGAAACTCCCAAAGTCTCTTTGGTACAACCCAGCCACCCAGGTGGCACATTCATCGTGGATTTACCAGTAGCTCCTCCACAGCACGGCCCACATACAAGGACCATGTCACAGCAGCAGACCTGAGGCTACGTCCTTCTGTCTTCCAGCTCACGTGGTGTCTGGCCCAGCAAGCCACCAAAACCAGCAGACAAAATAGAGGAGGTGGAGTCTCCTTCTCTGGAGACTTTCCAAACCCACCTGGATGCACTCTTGTGTAGCCTGCCCTGGGTGATCCTGCTTTGGCAGGGGGGTTGGACTAGAGGATCTCTAGAGGTCCCTTCCAACCTCAAACATTCGATGATTCTAGACTAGTAAAACACTTCTTGTTACCCAGAGTGAGCTCCTACACGGTGCAATTTCTAGATGAAACACCACAGAGCTCAGCTCCCAGACCAGTTTGTTCCCCCCCGGCCAACCATTCCCCAGTCTCCCAGCAAGTCTCTGCCTTTCAAAGGGTATCACAGAGAACAGATTTCATACCTGACACTGGTCAGGATAAACCAGCACACTTTGGGCCCGCACATTGCACAGATGGCAAGTTTCCTCAGGTCCGGTCCCCTAGGAGAGGAGCAGCTCCAGATATTTTCTAACATAAAAAAAACCAAACCAACAAAAAACCAACCCCAAAAGCCAAATCGCACCCTGCATGGTGTTCCATAGGCCCACCCAATCCTGCACTGCCCCAAAAATAAGCCAGAAGTGACCTTGGGGTGAGGCTCATCAAAACCACATCAGAAGGAGAATGTGCTTTTGGTGGCACACAGCAGGTTTTCCCCAGCTCCTAGAAACATAAACCAATGCCCAGAAGTGGGCACTTGCAGGACAATTTTTATGAAGTTGGGGAACCTGGGGGCTCTCCTTCTCTTGGTCTTCAAGCATGTCAGAGTAGACTAGTTGAGGAACCTTCTCATTTCCAGGTATTATTTTTCTTTTTTTTAAAAAAAAAGATAATCCAGCTGCACAGAGGGGAGGGAAGTCCAGCGTGACCCAGATGGTGTCTCAATGGGAATGAGCTGGACTACAGGAGGGAAAGGGGAAAGAACCACCTTAGCCTTCATTGCTGGGACACGGCGGAAATGTGGGTGTGGGGCACACCACAGAGAGCTGCTTCTCAGAGCTCACACTGAGGTTTTGCAGGTCCATCTGCTATTGACTAAAGCACAATAAACTCACAAAGCCAGCTACACTGCTTGGGCAGAATCTCTGTCAACAGTTCACGTCGAAACAAACCAGATTTCCAAATTCAGAGGGAAGAAAAGCAGCTGCCATCATAGATCCATCAAAATATCCTAACCATCAAAAAGACCCAGTACTCCTTTTCCACTTACTTGCCTGCTACCGATGGAGGAAAAAGTTGAAGAGCAGACCCTTGAGGTAGCCTCGATTGCCTGCTTCTAAGATCAACTTGACACCATTTAGTACCACCTATGCGCATTCTCCTTCGCGAGCTAACGAGCCAATTAATTATGAAAGGCAACAGGTTTTGGCCTAAAGCCAAATTTCCAGTGGTCTCATTAGTCTCTGCTTTGTACGAAAAATCAAGCGTCCTGCCTGGATTACTTTCTGTGAACTCTTCAGCTCTATGATGCCGTGCCGTAGGACTCCAAGTAGCTGCTGACGCTTCGACGCACAAGGGCGGTCGCAACAACAGGCGCAACGGTGGTCGCAAACAACCCCAATTTATGAAGCATTTTTCACCTCTAAGCACCCAGAATCTGTAAAAACGTGACCCCTCAATGAACAAGTCCCTCCTGAGCATCTGCCCACCTAAAGATGAAGAGACCTCACCCTGGCCAATCCATAAAGTTTAGCCTGGAGGCCGCCCAGTCATCAGCAACCCCTCAACCACAGCCTGTCCTTGCTCTCGGTGTTGTCCCCACCTCAAAATGTCCTTCCCTTGGGTTTTGTGTGGATTATCCCTAAAGACACTGCTCACAGATTTCATTTTGAGGAACGGTATTTTTGAGAGAACAGGTGAAAGCTGTATAGATGACAAATATTTTGTTTCAGTGAAGATACCAATTTTATATTTAAATTAGAATAATACTAAGTTATTAATAATAATAATTACTATAATATAAATCTAGTTGTCAAAATCAAAATTTTCTTACTTACATTCATTTATTTTTAGATAATATTTTTATATATGTTATTATTATGTTATATTATTGTAATGTATTTATAATTATTAATAATAATGACTAATTTACCAAAAAGCAGATCTGTTGGGTGCACAATAGGTTTTAAAACCATATCAACAAAAGATGGGGGGAAAAATAAATTTAAAAAATCAATAAACTCTGCAGCAGAGACACGATTTCAAGCAAGACAGCGATCCCCTAAAGATTTTTCCCAATTAGGCTGCACCTCTACCACAATATTTTGAGCTTTCCCCTCCTGAGATGTCTTCACTTTCCACCCCATTTCACCACCCAGCCCTGCTGGGCCACCACTGGGAGTCACTGGTGGATTTGCAGAGCAGGCTGGAGAAGGTGCCACCAAGTCTCCCAACTCAACCCAACACATCGATACGACCGAGCTGGCTGCAGCGAGCCACACAGACAACTTCAGTCATCAGTTGTAAAAGCTTGGTCTGAATTTCATTCAGGATTATTATAAAAGGTGGCAGTTCCAGCCAGAGGGATCAACGGCTCATCTCCTCCGAGTTGAGCGCAATGTGAAACAAAAGGGAATTCACCCTGTGACTCCTGCGCTCCCTTTGCTGCCTCTGATGAAATATTCTACAAACGTATGGAGGAAACCAACGGAAAAACACCCGAGATGTCTGTCGACGTTAAAGTTTTATCACTTCTGGGATCTCAAAAGGCTTAGGAAACATCACTGAACACTGTTTCATACGTACCCGTGACAGAGTAACGTAATAAAACCAGGTCAGACAACACTGAATATTAAATTTCATGTAAAGGATGTGAAAGAAAATAAATACAGGAGCAGTCGCAAGAATTATGAAGAGAAAAGGAAAATCTATTTCAATCTACTGTGAGTGGGGACGGGGAAGGGTTGGTGAAGTGTCTTTGGGGTAGTTTGTAGCTTCAATTGGTGCACAAAATCATTTTATATCCAAGGAAAGACACAACTAATTTTCCTCTTTTGTTTTTTTTTTCTCCTCACTGAATTTGGAGCAGCGAAGAGGTCGGTTCTTTCGAACCACCTTTAAAACCGGCCTTGCAAGGTTGCCATCTGTTGGCCTGTGCCAGATAGAGCTTCCCACCAGTCCCGACAGCCGCGAAGAGGCAGAAAATGAAAGGGACAGATGTGAAGTAATCCACGCTCCCACTTGGTTCCAGTGCTCACATCTGTTCTCCTCCAGGATGGTTTCCAAGCGTATAAATCTACCCTCAGAAGCCGGTACCTGGAAACGCTATGGCATTGCTGGGAACCGTAAAACGCGTTTTCTAGGAGAGTCGGTTGCATCGTTGAGTGCACCAAAAATCGGTTTCCATCAACAGGAGGCCGAATACACAGCAACAGTCCCTGTCTGCTCAACTTCCCTCTGCTTCACAAATCACAACCCAAAGGGCAGGTGAGTGGTGTAGCTGTAACACCTCCCAGGCAGCAGATGAAATACCCACAAAACCAGGCAGATAGTTTGTTGCTCCTCCCTCTCCTACCTGTTACCCCTCTTTTCCTTTGGATTTCAACATCATAGAATCACAGAGGGGGACAGACTTTTGAGCAGGGCCTGTTGGGACAGGACAAGAAGTAAAGGTTTTAAACTAAAGAGAGGAGATTTGGACTGGAGGGAAGGAAGAAATTCTTTACAGTGAGGGTGGTGAGAGCCTGGCCCAGGTTGCCCCGAGAGGTGGTCGCTGCCCCATCCCTGGAACCATCCCAGGGGAGGCTGGATGGGGCTCTGAGCAACCTGCTCTAGTTGCAGATGTCCCTGCTCCCTGCAGGGCAGGGCGGACAAGATGACTTGTAAAGGTTCCTTCCAACCCAAACCAGTCTGTGTTTTTACGAAAGAGAGAGATGCAGCCTTAGATACTAAACGTTACCAAAACAAGTCGATTTCATGGCAATACAAACAGATTTTTTTCCTAAAACAATGTAGTTTACAAAACAGAAAATGTTCACCTGGCCATTTCTAAAGCATTTAAAGCTGCTCTTATATCACTAGGGAAAGACTGTGTAGAAAGTACTTCTGGTTATTGCATTAACATCCTCTAATACCCCAGATGGTGTCATTCCACACACTAGAAAGTAATTGCCCAAACCAGGCTTTCTAAAACGTACCGATTGATCAGAAAGTGCTGAGGAGATGAATCAACATCTGCAGATCAAGGAGCAATATGTTCATAATCCCCTCACAGCTGGAAGAGACCGAGTCCACAGCAGCCTGCAAACAGTTGTGGTAATGCTCTTTTCTTTTGAGGCTTCTGTTCAACGCTCCTCCGCCACTGCCATCTGCTGGCAAACAGAAAACGCTTTAAAAAAATAAATTAAAAAAATTTAAAAAACCAGTGGTGTTTAGCCATGAAGTTATAAGGCTAGGAAAGGAAGAATGGTTGGAAGTCAGGCACTTGCAAGGTCCTCCACCTCACCACTGGAGACATCCCCACCTTCAGAGTAGGAAGAGAGGAATAAAAGCTAAACCCAGACTGGATTTCCACGTGACTTGTGGTCAAAGTCAGACTTATCACTGCTAAGAAATCATAAGAAATCATCAGGAGCTCGTGACAGTCGCTTACAGGGAATATTAAGGGCGAGAAGCAGAAAAGGAAACAGCCTGGCACAGAGTTGGTAAAGAAGCAGGTAGGTTTCACCAGGTTCCAGTTGCTCTGAGAGGTGGTTGCTGCACCATCCCTGGAAGTTTTTCAGCCCAGGCTGGATGTGGCTCTGAGCAACCTGCTCTAGTGGGCGGTGTCCAACCCCCGTGCAGTGGGCAGGGAACTCAATGATCTTCAAAGGTCCCTTCCAATTCTATGATTCCATGACTTCCAAGGAGGAGCCCAAGTGAGGATGGGAGAAAAAAGCCAAGAGTTGAAATCAACCCTGATATATCAACAACCAGAGGGCAAGAGAGGGAAATGTACCCAACGGGCAGTGCTACAGAAGACACCGAGAGGGTTGGAAAAAGAGGCCCCAGTTCACTAAGGAGTCAGCCAGGTGAATGATCTCCTGCAGGAAGTTTGAAACGAGGTTGAAGCTCAAACTAAAATTCAATCTGAAGTCTTAATTCCCGTTCAAGTCAGAGGAAGGCAGCTCCACGGCCGAGTTTTTTGGCCTATGAGCTCGGCAGCCTCCGGAGACGAAGCCTCCTCTTTGCCCAGGAGCCCACCCCCCATGATCAAATATTTAACGCACGTGTGTTATGGAACCTAAGGAGATAAATGGAGCATCACAGAGCAGTAAACAAGCAATACGGCATTGAGCAGAGATCTTGCAAATGGGGGTGGAAAAATATCAGCCTTTTCTTTCGGGTTGGGTCTGGAGTCTACCCTGAATTTGAATTAAGTGTCAAGATCAAACGTGAGCGTACTTAATTATTAAAAGATATGACGCTTCAGGGGAAAGCCTTGGTTTTTTGATAATTTGGGAGTAACTTTTCATCTTTAAATTTTTTCTTATTACATTTTCTTTTGAATAATATTTTTAAGCAGTGAAAGTTTGAAGATCCCATGAGTTCCAATTTGAGCTTGGTAAATAACACTTTGCAACTCAAAATCAATCTTCCATATTCCAAACATCATAAATTTGAAAACGTTGGAACAACACTTTTTTTTTTCCCTCCTTTGTGCAGTTCGTCTTTTTGCTTATAATTTTGGGGCACAGTTTCAAACATAATGGAAAATACCTTATCTCACTTCTTGGCCACTTCTGCCCCTAAGATCTTTGCCCAGTCATAAAAAAACACAAGTACAAAACTACAGCCTGAATTTTGAAAGCATAACAAATGCTGCAAATGTTTATTTTAGATTAAGTATATATATATTTTTCCTAATTCCCTTATTAGTGTCAGAGCAACTATAGATTTTTGGTTGATTATTTATTTCTAATGCTGCTTGTTCAGAGGGAAGTTTAACTCCTCATATAGGAACTGGTTCAATATCTATTATTTGTAATTAATCAGAGAAATAAAATCAAATTTCTGAAGGCAAAACAGTTTCATACTGTACTTCCCCAAGGGAAAAATCTTCTAACTTAGATGAGACTTTTATCTCCAGCTCATTGCTTTGACATCTACAAAGGGTCATTAAATGGTCCACTTTCAAAAAACTGAGAATTCTTTGGAGAGAGGATGAACCGAATCAAATCAGACCAAACTTGACTCTAACTAAACAGTTCAACACTGAAACTAGCAGCGGCCTCTGGGAGAAGTAAACGAACACAAACTTCATGCAGCTGCTTCTGGAATGAAGGCAGAATTTGGCCTTGTTTAATGACATGAAAGGCGAAGGATAATAAAAATCACAGGGCCAAAGCCTCTGAGAAATGTAGTAGTGAGCATCAACAGCCTTTGGTGCCACTGGTGCAGGTGAGAGCTCAGCTTTTCTGAGGAGCAAGGCAGGTCTGCAGGCGTCAGTCACAGCTCAAAGAGTTAACAGCAAACTACAGCTCAGTATCTACAACAGATACTACAACAGACCACTCTCTCTGGACCATGGATTACCACCACGAGGAACCCAACTCCAGAGCGGACCGATACAGTCCGTGCGTAACCGCAATCAATACTATTCCAAACAAGTCGGTTTGCTGAGTTCTGCCTTTGGTTTGGTTTTCCTTTTTCGTGCTTTGCTAATAAGCAGCTAAGTTGTCAAAGTCCATAGAGCCACTTCCAACCTGATGATCTCACCTGCCCACGGGAATAAAAGCGCCAGCAAGATGAGTTGTTTATCTCCGGGCCCCAACGGCAGAACGCGGCTCCGAAGGTCAGACGTTACATTCGCCAAGAAGTGACAGAGTTTCAGCATCAACTTCATAATTTCAGCAGCCGTAACCGAAAACCATCGAGACATGGGAAAGGCGACGAGGAAGGACAATCACATACAGGGAGATGAAGGTTGTTGCAGTCCATGATACTGCGGTGTCGTGTCTGTTCCCCCACGGCAGTTGGAATTGAACGAGGTCAACCTGGCACCAAACCAAAAAAAAAACCAAACAAAAACAACAAAAAACAAATATCATAAAGTAATTACAATGAACAGACTTGCCAGAGAGCTCCAGCTTTTATCTGTTGTGCTGTCTAGGAATTAAGAATGGCAGGATTAGTTTGCAGAAAAAAACAAAACAAAACAAACACCAGAATGGTATCAACAAAACTACTGAGGTAAAAAGAAAGGTTCATTCTGCTGTTGTACCCTGGAAACTTGTGGATTAACTCACATGTTTAAAGTAGACAGCAAAATTCCTTTACCTTTTCTCCTCATTCAGGATTTCTTCAAGGAATTTCTTTTCACTTACAGGCTTTAAATTAAATGCAAGTTCTTGGAACTTCAGGTCATTACATTTTTTGCCTTTTCAACTCAGGAGCTGTTTCAAACCGACTGTAAAAAAACCCTGAACAATGAACGACAGCCATAATTCTCCTCCAGGGAAGATTATAACATGGCCAGCCACGTGCCAGCAAATCTGGGACATGAATGAATGAATGAGTGGGATCAAGAGTGAAAACAAACCATAAAGATGGTCTGGAGGTTGCTTTAGTTGCAAGCACTCTCTCATGCCATAAACACACATTAAAATAAGAAGATTAAATTTAAAAAAAAAAAAAAAGAAAAAGATGTCTCTCCTTTTGCAAACCTGATTTTATTATTTGGAAAATTTTCTAATGTTGAAAACATCAAGGAGATTAGGAATAGCTGCAACTCCAGTGGGGAAAGGTCTTGGTGACCTTCTGAAGAAATAAAATACACTTCTTCAGTGATAACTTTAAGTTCAGGCTTTATACATTTAAGTAAAACATCAATAATCTCAATTAAGGAATTAGCTGGTATAACAGGATTTGAAATATAATTACTCTACAGAATATAAGCTTTAATTTTGATTCAACTCGGGTCTTAAACTGCAGTTAAAGAAAAAATAAAAATTAAGATTTCTTTAAGCTAAAAACTAATGTCCCCAGACCTCGGCCCATCCATCTGAATGAACAGGGGTGGAAAATCTATTAAGGCAGATAAATGGTTGCCATTAGGTTTCAGAAGGAGCGGGGTTTTAAAGAAGAGACTCCTACTGCTCCTTCCTTGCTTTCCAATGCAAAATTCCATCAAATTACAGCTGTGTCAGAGTTATAGAATTAAAAAAAAAAATTACAAAATGAAGACAACATACGTTCTGCTCAGCTCTAAATTTTGATAAGCCTCAATCTCCAGATTTGAGCTGTTAATTCAGTCTTTCAAACAATTCAAAAGTAAGAGTAAGTCCATGTTTTGATGCTCCCATTTCAGAGGAAATATCAAAATTCAGGCAAAACATAAGATTTTGGTTTTATTTTTAAGTCAATGTGAGTACTTAAATTAACCTAGGACTCTATGAACACCCAGAACTTTGATTTTAATGGCCTGTGTTTTCTTTACAGAGCCCTCTGTCTACAGATTTCACTCTGGAAGCATCATTTTGTTGTTTAGGACAAAGATTAATCGATTCATCAAAACAAGAAGCCACCAGCCCTAGCAGACACGGGTGGTGTGCAGTTATGTTGCTCTTTTGACAACTGAAAACCGTTTTGGTGTCTTCCTTCCTCACCTTCTACTGATGCTGAGCTTACCCCTTTGCTTTGCACCATATCCAGAAATCCTTGGTTCTGCTTCTTGGCCAGCAGGTCGAGGGAGGTTCTCCTCCCCCTCTGCTCTGTCCTGGTGAGGCCACCTCTGGAGTGTTGTGTCCAGGTCTGGGATCTCCAGTTCAAGAGACAGGGAGCTACTGGAGGGAGTCCAGCAGAGGCTGTGAGGATGCTGAGGGGCGTGGAGCATCTGTGTGGCCAGGAAAGGCTGAGAGCCCTGGGGCTGTTCAGCTGCAGAAGAGCAGCCCCAGAGGGGAGCTGAGCAAGGCTGAGCAAGAGCTCAAGGGCCCCTGGGGGGCGAGAGGCTGGGGCCAGACTCTGCTCAGGGGTGCCCAGCGCCAGGACAAGGGGAACCGGGCACCAACTGGAACCCGGGAGGTTCCCTGGGAGCAGGAGGAGAAACTTCTTTGGTGGGAGGGGGTTTGAGCCTGGCCCAGGCTGCCCGGAGAGCTTGTGGAGTCTCCTTCTCTGGAGAGATTCCAAACCCACCTGGCTGTGATCCTGGGCAACAAAGTGCACTAAATGTGCCCATCACTGCTCCTCAAATCATTGAGAACCAAATCAGTTTGGTCAGAAGGAACCTTTAAGATCCTCAAGTCCAACTGTTCCCCCACCCCTGCCAGGTCACCACTAAACCATCTCCCTCAGCATCACATCTCCACAGCTTTTCAATCCCTCCAGGGTATTTTTAACACTTACCTCCTAAAGCAAATATTATCATCCAGCTTGAGTTTACAGGAGCTAAGATGCCTGGAGTAAAAATCTCATCTGGCATCGATCTGCTCCAGGCAGCTAATTCCATCCTCCCACCTCCGCTTTCTCCTCCTGCGCCACAGTTTACGCCGCACCGTTTGATTTGAGGAGCACGTGGCTCAAGATCCACGTTTGTGGAGCCAGCACAGGGCACTGTGAGCTGGCATTTTTCATTGTGCTTTCTAGCAGGGAATAACAAGAGTCATAACAATAAGCATTTAAATGCCTTTTTCTTCTTACCTATTTGCTGCAGTCTCTCTTTATTTTTTTTTAAAAAAAAACAACCCGTGGGAACACATTGTGTGCACTCACAACTTGCTTTTGGAAACTTCTGTTGACATCCTCACAAAGCCCCCACAGCTCCCAGCACTGTGCAAACAGATGGGGAGAGACTGAAGTAAATACAAAGCAGCAGAAAGAAATAGCAGTAGACAGAAAAACGAGGCTGGGAACAAATCCAGGTTATAAAGAACCCAGGTTTCTAGCGCAGATTTTAAGAAATAATATTGCACAGGACTGTGCACACGGGACAAATAGATGTCGGATTGCTCCATGAAGTTATCTTCTCAGAATTTATTTAGGAAGCCGCCCAGAATGTTAACAGAATCAAATATCTGAAGCATCTCAATACTGAATTTGACAGTAGTGTAAAATGTATTGAGTTAACATGGATTTTACTTTCCCCCCCAAATTCTCAGCTGTCCATTCAGTTAAACGCACCAGGGAAAGCGTTCTGCAGCTTGAAATCCAGATTTGGATTTCTTTTTTCCTCGAGGAGAAACAAACCAACCAAATCTCAATGGCTCCCTCTGCTGTCACGTCTTAGAAGTTTCATTAGATTTGTAAATCTTTTTTTTCTCCCCTGTCCCAGCCAGAAAACATTTGGTATTTTCCCACAAGGTACAGCCTTCCAGCCCCGAAGAGTCGGAGCCTTTCATCTGAAAATCAATTCCTCGAAGTGCAGTTAAATACCTGCAGCCCTCCATGTTCGCACGGCAGCGACCTGTAGCACCGGGCAAAAATCTTTATTGAGAGTTTATCATCTTGGTCATCGACTTCGGGGTCGAGTTAGACTTAAATACCGACAGAAATACAGATTTTCTCTCTCAGGAAGCCAGATCGCTTCACACGAACTAACTGCAGCAAAGAGAAACAAACATTTCAAAGCTCTGGGAACCATCCCGGAGACAGAAAACGTTAACCCAAAAGCTGCTCCAGAAGCCACGAAACAAGCTGGAGAGCTACACCACCTCTAGCAAGCATTTGGCCTCGCTCTTTGCCAGCCCCTGGAGAGAGCTGCTGGAAGTGACGATGAAGTCACCTGGCATAGGTGAGTAGCAAAGAGGCAGTATCCACCTGTCTTGCCAACCAGCTGACACGGATTTGTCCGCCACTCAGCACCACCCTAGGAAGCTCGGCAACAAGTCCTCCAAGCCACAGAAGTCAACAGGTCCCTCAAAAGAATCAGAACCAGACCCAAAAACCTACTCTCTCACACTTGAAAAGCATAAAGAACTCTGGCAGATGTCATTTATTCCCAGCAAAAAGGGAGGGGAATCAAGCCCAGTGTTTGGAAGGGTAAGTTTAAGAGGAAAGCAAAATCCTCGAGTATTTCTTTTTTTTTTTACTGCCTCTGAAAACCTCCCCAGGGTTTTTGTGCAGGGAGGCAGCCGAGGGGGGGCTGACTTGAGGCTCCCACCACCTTGACCGCCCGGCAGAGCCACACGCTGCCCAGTGACACAGTTCCCCTAACGCTTCCCTCAGGAATATTCGGTGCCTGAGGAGGTTGATGGAACAACTGTAGCCAATATTTCCATACTAGTCACAGAATTCGCCCCGATTGCTTCCGCCTTCCTTCCCCTCCGAACCCGATACCCCCCAAGCCAGGAGCTATATTTACCCCTCGCACACGGCAACGGTTGATGGGCTCATGGTTCTAAATTAAGCACCTTCTGACAGGCCCAGGATCAGCCGTAACCCTTCTCTGTCGGGTCTCTGCATCAGCCTCCTTGGTGCCTCTGTGGCACCCCGTCTAAACCGCACTTAGGTGTGCACGGTCCTCTCGCTCACCTGGTGGTGCAACCGAGATCCCTGGATGTTCCCTGCTGTGTCGACTCCACTTCTCACCGAAACTGGTGCAGAACCACCTTTCTCCCTCTCCCCAAAGGGCTAAGGTAGCACCAGCAGCCACAGTTTAGGTTTGCCTGAAGATGATGCCAAGCTGCATCTCTCTCAATCACCTCGTCTCCAGGAAATGTGCTAAAAACCATCACCTTTCCACTCTTCCCACACCAAAACCATCCCCTGGATTTTAAATTTCGTCTCCTTTTTACTTTCCCCCAGTATACTTAGCTTACCACAACGGTACAATTCGCTCCCAGGGAGCAAGGCTAGTTTACTGTTTGTAAAACACCTGAATTTGTTACTAACAACCTTTTAGCGTGAAATGGCTTTGCTCACTCGTTTTACTAGGCTGAGCTCGTCTTTTAAACTCTACTTATCTAAACATACCCATCCAACACTCCTAATATCACACATTCATCTTGGAGATGGACTATTTTAACCTGACAAGAAAAATCTGACAGTGCTTTTGAAGTTGTTCAAGTGAAAGATGCCCAAATAATATTAAGGTAACTCCCTCTTTAAAACCTCCCAAATGCCTTTCACTTACAGTCACGGGTCTTGGCTACAAAAACTCACATCTAGTGAATTCAGCTCTGGTCTTACCTCCCCAGATTACAAGCACAAATGATTTAATCACCTTATTCGAGGTAGATACTATAGACAGGCATCAGGGGAGAAAGCAACCACTAGAATGTCCACAAATGTCAAAACCTGGTTCCTCCTGAGGCATTTTGTAGTGTTACCGAGCACAGAGATGTACCAGAGAGGTCCACACATTGACTTACCCTCAGAATTAAATTTTTTGACTCTCCTGGATGTAAGAACTTGTATCTTCATTTCCTTCAGTTCCATCCAACAGCCATACGCTTTCTGGCTTCCTGGTACGATTCCCCTGAGTGGCAAGCTTGGAAGTAGTTTTCACACCAGAACTGCTGATCTTACAAAGCCAAAAAAAGTTTTTGGCATGTAGATACCTGCCCCTTCAATATATCTGAGGCTGGAGAGCAAGAGGAACACGCGTAGTTAATGCCAGCACTTCACAAACCCACCCTCTGGGCTTTTTCAGAGTGCAGAGAGAACACAGCCTCCCAAAGCTCCTCTTGTAGCTCTTCCAAACTCTGCCTACAGAGCTGGAATAACTATCCTCATTTGGGATCAACTGAGTGTCAGAAAGTCTGAAATAGAAGAAGTTTGTGACAATTAATCGTACCGAACTCACTTCCTCCAATAATTTATTCTCTAACCCCTGTAAGATCAAGGAAAATCCACATGACTGATGTGAAACCCAAGGCATGAAGATTAAAGGACATTTGATGTTCAACAGAACGTCTGAGGCACCAAAACAGAGGAAAAAAAGGATAAATCCAACTCTGTCACCTCCTTTTCCACGATGCCATTGGTCAGTGAATTAAGGCAGAAAATGGTGGATACCAAGTGTTGTCATTTCAGGGCACTGCAGATGGACCTGCTGCCCCACACAGCTATCAGGTGAGGTGGACTTTTTGTTTGCTGTGGCACATTCGAACTGATCCTGCTCCAAACTCACCAGATGTGATCCAGCTGTGAGCCAGAAGCCTGCAGCAGGCCAAGGATGCTGCTGGGTTAGGCTGGTCAAGAGCAAAGTGAGCAGTGGAGCTCACTGCTCTGGCCCTTGGCTGTGCTGATAGAATCAGAGAATCGTTCTGGTAGGAAGAGACCTTGAAGATCATCGAGTCCAACCATTCCCCCATCCCTGCCAGGGCACCACTGAGCCCTGTCCCTCAGCACCACATCTCCACAGCTTGGAAACCCCTCCAGGGATCATGGGGACTCCAGCCCTGCCCTGGGTAGCCTGGGACAGGCCTGGACAACTCTTTTGGGGAAGAAATTGCTCCTCAGCTCCAACTTAAAAATGGAATCACAGAATCATTTTGCAATGAAAGTTTCAGTTCCCAGGTGTATCTTGAAGGATTATCTACGCACTTCCCCCGCTCCTGGGAAAAGGCCTCAGAACTCCAGCCATCAGTTCCCTTTGGAGAGCGTTTGGTTGGAGTTTCCATCTTTCAGTGTGTTTGGTATTCCAGAGGAATCCTACTCCAGCAACCTACAGGAGAATTAAATATAGGAGTTGGCTGGGGGCAGGTGCTGCACTCCCACTGCACCAAGTGCTCCTGTCCCTGTACAAAGACAAAATGTGCTCGATGACTCCACAGTTCACGTCTAGTTTTCCAAAAAACCATCACTACTCACTAGCAACCCAAAGAGCAGATACAATAGGTATTTATTAACATTTAAAACAAGCTTCAATATCAGGAAATAAAAACTTCAGAGTTATTTCTGCAAGTGGGATTCTTGAAATTAGAGCAGCAGAATATAACTGAAGGACCACTATAAAAGATGAAGGTGGACGGAACAGAGCTCAAGTTGATAGCAATTCAGTTACATCAATTTGCAGAAATTAAATAGTTCCACACATTTTCTGATGAAGCAGCACACTCGCTCCATTGGGTCTTACATCTCACGAGAACGAAGCTGTAAACCAGTGAAGCAGGTGAAAACAAACCCGTAGACAAATTAAGAATTATAATTTTTTAAAAAGGTAAGAATTTAGTACAAATGTTTGAGCGGACTAGCAGAAGAGGGATAGGTTTAGCATCCAATATGTTGCAGTCACAGGGTACAAATATCTGAGTTATTTTAAGCAATTTCACAATTCTGTCTCTTCAATTGAACAGTTCTCGGTCTTTTCGGCCTCTATTTTACACAGCTCCTGACCTGAACCGGTGCAAAGACCTGGAAGATTCTTGGGTAATACTGAACAGCAGCTCTGTAAACACTTGCAAAACAAAATTTCAGCTTTCAAAAAAAATATTAAATATACCATTACAATAGATAAAGACCCACAACCTTTTATCTTACAGGTAACAGCTCAGCTCAGACTGAAGCTAAACCTCCATTTAACTTGCTCAGATGCTTAGTTTGGAAATTTTTATTCCTGGACTAAGCATAAAGCAAGGATTTCTTTTTTTTGTAACATCTGAGGTTCTTTCAGCTGTTTGCAGAACAGGAAGGCAAGGCCAAATGTGTAAATTCAGCGTTCCAAGCGCAACGCTTCGCATCCGAGGGCGGAAATCAAGGCAGCTTGTTCATCTGAAAGCCCACAAAGCTCCCCTGAAAACATTTCTCAGCAGCCTGGAGCATCTCACTTCATTTTACATCAACATCCACACTTCATTCTCAAGATGCTTGGGAACTGGTGCAGGCAGATGAAATGATGTAGTATCTCCGAGCGGATAACATTAAAACAACAACAACAAAAGCACAACAGAAAAAAACCCCAACAAAAATAAGAGTAAAGTTTCTCAAGTGTTACAAACTAATTCTGCAGGCAAAGGAAGTTGATTCAGGGTTAATTGTCAATGTTATGAAGATGCTGAGTGGAAACTGGATATGGAAAGAGCTTATAAACCCTGCCTGGTACCAGCGAGGTTCTCACCACCACTAAAATGCAGAAGACCACCGAAGAGTGGACTCTCGTATTTAAATAACTGCCAGTACTTAATTCTGCAGAAGTCAGGTGCCTTTCCACCTCTGGAATGAAAATGCTGCCGAGTTAACTTAAAAATGGCAAAAGGGAGACGGAATTAATTCCATTACCGAAGCGATATTTTCCTATTTACGTTGTGGCCAACGGGCTGAGACAAGCTCAACTCAGCCAGGAGATCTCCTCTGTCCAGAGGGGGGAAGAAGTGAAGTCAGAGTGGTAGATGGTGAACACCAGCATCCAAAGCCAGGCTTTCCTCCTGGGTCATCCAGAGGAAGTGGCAGAGAAATGACACAATATTGGAGTGCTCCCAGAAAGGGCAGCGAGGTGGGAAGGGAGGCTTAAATTAGATGGGAGCGAGGAATTCACCGCCTCTTGGATGTCGGACCCAGAAGGGACTTCAAGCATCTTCCTCCAGAAGCCCCAGCGTTCGTACTCTGCTTGAAGTCCAGCTTCACAGTTTCTTGTGAAATATGTCGGGGAGTTCATGGGAGGAGGTGTCCGAGTGATGTTTGGGATGCTGCTTGTTGGTTTTCCACTTGTGGGGAAGGACAAGGTCAGGAAAGAAGAGGGAACACAAGTAGTAACCATCCCTTTACATTAATAACCAGCAAGTTTTATGACTAATATTGAGCTTTGAGATCCCTGGACACTGAAAGTATCATTAATAAGAATGCTTCAGGATTACTAACATTATATACTATAAATGTATAATATATATAATAATTACACATCATATATACTATATATTGTGTAAAATTTATATTATTTTATACAGTAGTAGATAAAATTTTAGAGTATATAACCACCAGCAAGTTTACATTA
>VWZK01010570.1:2232-36875 GCA_013396935.1 Baryphthengus martii
GCCTCCCATGTTAATTAAAAAAAAAATCAAAACCAGTGAGGGAGCAAATACTGCATATAACCAGAATTTGAAGATTACATGTTGTCAGAACTGTGAAATAGTTCAATAAAGCAAAGCAGCATTTTATTTTGTAAGAAGGACAAGAGCCAGAACTGCTCCTGTGCAGTGGCAAGTTTAAAATAAAGTTCAAAGTTAAGAGTCATGGTGCAATTTTCAATCAATAGAGTTTGGTGGCTCCTTCCTCTGTTTCACTACGGCGTTCTGTGCCGGTGGAAAATCTAAACATCTAGTTATCCATTAATCTCAAGTAAAATTACCGCTTTCCTTAGTGTTTTTATTCAGATTGCAAACATCTGTTTAACTGAATTCCGCAGCCCGTGCGGAGGAGGCAGCAGGATGAAGCAAGGAGGTGTTTCCTTCAGAAGCTGCACCACACAGGCCGGTCTGGTTGTTACAAAGCTGGGGGTAGTGCAGATGGTACCTTGCCCGGGGCTTGGAACAGGCGATGGTCTCTGCACAATCAACAGCGGGGATGGGTAAACAAGAATTCTTTCAGTAGTTCTCCAATATTCCTCCTTTTGTTTTGAGTAACTGTGTGCTGTCAGGTAAGCAAAGGAGCAGCCTAGAATCAAGTGAGCAATTTTGCCTTCCGTCAGGCCTCCTAGGAACTGAAAATAATGCAAGATGACTGTCGTCCCCGGCAAAGAATGATGTAGTGAGACAGAGGAAGCTTGCTCTAGGAGGTACAGAACCTCACTGCTAGACAAAAATTATAGTGGCACCCAGGTGCTCTGACACACGTGATCCATCTCCAGTTGTACAAGGTGTTGTCAGGGTCTGGAGCAGGAGTGTGGTGAGGAGCAGCTGAGGGACCTGGCCTTGTTAAGCCTGGAGCAAAGGAGGCTCAGGGGAGACCTTCTGGCTCTCCAGAGCCCCCCGACAGGAGGTTGGAGCCAGGGGGGGTTGTGTCTTCTCCCAAGGAACGAATGACAGGACAAGAGTAACCGGCCTCAAACTGCACGAGGGAGAGTTTAGATTAGACATGAGGAAAAACTTCTTCACTGAAAGGATTGTCCAGGCCTTGCCCAGGCTGCTCAGGGACAGCGGTGGAATCTTCATCCCTGGAGGGATTTCCAGGCCATGGTGCTGAGGGACAGGGGTTAGTGGTTCTAGCAGGGCTGGGTTAACAGTTGGGCTCAATGACCTTAAATATCTCTTCCAACCCAAACAAATCTACCATTCTGTAATTCTCTTTATAGGTAAGATTCCTTCAGGCTCCTAGGTCTCTGACAAAGTCTGTGAACTTCGGAAAAAATATATTTAAACTCATAAAGTACATAGGTGCTGGTAGGAGAATAATAAATGGATGATGGCATAAGCCCACTGGAAGAATTGTTTGAGAGCGGAGTAAAATCTTACGTTGTACAGATAGCTGGTGAAATGCTGAAGGTAGCAAGAAGGGACCGGTGAAATTAAAGGTAGTGGGAAGAATATTGTGTCTGGTGTGGAGAAGGTGGACTCAAAGGACGGGTGCAGAGATGGCGTTGCTCGTGTTAGGGCAATGAACTCTAGAGATGATACTAAGAGTAGCACATTGTGGAGATTAAAGCGACACCTTCGTGTTACTTGTTGATAAAAGTCTGGATGGAAGGCACACTTGGCCCATTTTCTGTTCTGTAACTCCACAGCTAGAATAATTTTGTGCTGCTGTACAAAAAGTGTCTTCCGAAGGACAAATACAGATATTTTTGGACATTTTTCTTGTATCGACTAAACATAATATTACGTACTTAACACCATGGACCTCCAGTGAATTATGAAAGTTAAAATCAGATGTAAACTACTTTCAGAAAAATGTGACAATTTAAGTGTTAACATTGTGGAGCATTTGCTCAGTCACATTTCTTTTCTTTAAATTGCTCCTCAAATGGAGAATCAGAGGAGTGTTAGTTGGCAGGGTGCCCCAGTTCAGCCCCTGTGCCCGTGCTGCTCTGTCTTCTGGTCAGAGATTTTTTTCTTGTTCCGACGTGAACCGCTTAGGGCAGAGTCAGGAGCTGCTGCCCTTTCTGGTGCTGCTGAGAAGGGCTCAGCTGAGTCATTGCCCTGTGAAGCAGCTGTGAGATCATAGAATTGTAGAATGGTTTGGGTGGGAAGGGACATCTCAAGGTTATCTAGTCCAACCCCCCTGCACTGAGTAGGGACATCTGCAACTAGAATGGTTTGCTCAGATCCCCATCCAACCTCCCCTGCAATGGTGCCAGGGATGGGGCAGCGACCACCTCTCGGGGCAACCTGGGCCAGCCTCTCACCACCCTCACGGTGTAAAATACCTTACATCTAGTCTAAATCCTCTCTCTTTCAGTTTCCAATCATCCCCCCTTGTCCTGTCCCAACAGGCCCTGCTCCAAAGTCTGGCCCCATCTTTCTGACAGGCCCCTGGAAGCCCTGACAGGCCCCCAGAAGGTCTCTCCCTGGAGCCTTCTCTTCTGCAGGCTGCACAAGCCCAACTCTCCCAGCCTCGCCTCCCAGGAGAGGGTTCCAGCCCTCCCAGCATTGCTGGGGCTCCTCTGGCCCCGCTCCACCAGCTCCCTGTCTCTCCTGGGCTGAGGACTCCCGAGCTGGAGCCAGCCCTGCAGGGGGAGTCTCCCCAGGCTGGAGCAGAAGGCCCCTAAGGTTATCCCTTAATTTACCCTTCACCAGCTGAAACACACCCAGCTTCTGCGAGCTCTGGTGCTTTGTCTGCTATAGGCTGCTGACCAACTTGACCACTGGCCTTGCAGACCTTTGCCATTTTACTAGTATCTCTCTTGAACTGAGGACCCCAAACTGCACATGCCATTCCCAATGAATTCTTACCAGTACAGCATAGAGAAGTGTTTTTTTTTTCCCTTCCTTTACTGTCCATGCTCCTTGTAACACAGCCCAGCACAGTTTCCCTTATTTGCAACTTGACATTCAACATAATCACAGGTCCGTTCCAGCAGGTCCCAGATTATCTTGCACTAGGTGCAGAACTTGCTCTTCTTGTTGACCTTCACGAAGTTTCTGTTGGCGTAGACCTGAAACATTTCAAGGTCTTCGTGGACTGAAGCTGTGCTGTTTGGCACGGCCGCTCTCACCCTCTTGTTTTGCGTTGCCCTCCAATTTGCTGAGCGTGGTTTCTGTCACATCATTTGCGTTATTGTTGAAGATATTGAAGGATATTGGCCCCAATATCAGCCCCTGGGGTGACCTACTGCACACTTGACATCCAGATATTGACCACTGCTTCATGAGGCAGGTGGTCCTGCCAGTTTTTGACGTGTTTGGCGCCTGGCAATCTCTTCTCCAGCCGGTACTTTCTAAGCTTCCAAATGCAGATGCTGTCAGAGATGGTGTCAGAAGCGCTGCTCAAGTCAACGTGTGGTACCTCCACTGCTTTGCCCTCATCTGCATGGCCAATCATTTCAGCCTCAACGAGAAACCAGCTGATCAAGCGTGATTTGCCTTTGCTAATATGTTGACTGTTCCTGATGGCTTTCCTGTGCTCTTTGTGTTTGGAAATAACTGCTGAGGACATTGCTCTGTCATCTTCCTGGGGAGTGGGCCGAGGCTGAGCAGCCTATAGTTCCTCAGTCCTCTTGTTGTCTGCCTTCAAAACTACTCCTGTAGCCCAGTTCCAGTCAGCAGAGACCTCCCCCAGTTCCTTGGGATTTTTCTAGATGTCATTATCTCTAGATGTGTCAGAGTGACACAGCTGATGGTTGTACCAATGAGCTTCCTCCACAGCCCTGGAAAAACTCCACGTGGCTCCTTGGACATTTAACTTCTCTAAGTAGCCCTAACGCAGATTTCCCCACATTACTGCTTTTCTTTCTGACTGTGCCAGTGCACGCAGAGGTTTTGGAGCAGTTTTTCTTTCTGCAGACTTGGGCAAAAGAGATTTTGAGTACTTCAGGCTTTTCTGCACTACTTCTAAGCTGTCTTCTCTATTCATCAGTGCACCCACCTTTTCTCTTTTTACTCCCGTCATTTTTGTGGAATCGTTTCTTATGACTCTTCACATGCCTGGCTAGTCTGAACTTCAGCTTTAACCTTCCTGATTGTGTGCCTAAATACCTCAGCAAGATATTTTATATACTTCCTTTGTTGCTTGTTATTGTGTCTACTTCTTGTAGGCTCTCTCTTTGCATGTTAATTCAGTAAGCAGCTCCGTGTTTCTGATGAAGTTCCCATTTTTTTCTGCATGATATTTTGTTCCTTAGCTCTCTTAGAAAGTTTTTGTCAAAATTCAGACCACCCTGAAGGGCACTTTCTCTCCTTGACAGCCTCTCAGGGCCCACTATGTAGCAATTCCCTAAATGAGCCAGAGTTTGAGCTCTGAAAGTCCAAAGTGCTAACTCTGCTGTTTCCCTTTCCAGCCTTCCTTTGGATCCTGAACTCCATCGTCTTGGGGTCGCTGCAGCTCTCTGCCATCTGCTGCTGCAATGCCACCAGTTCTTCCCTGCTTCTGACCAGCTGGTCAACAATGAACCATTATCCCTGGTCATCCCTCTGGCACTTTTGGTATAAAATTGTCACCAGTGCAGCTTCCTGAATCGCTTGTACAATTTGATGTTACCTTCCCAGCGGGCAGCTGGGAAGCTGGGAACTGAAATCTCCCAGGGAGACCAGAGGCAGCAGTCTGGAGACTTTTGCTAGCTCTTTGTGGAAAGCCTCATTCACTTACCTCCTCTTGGTCAGCTGCTCCGTAGCAGACCCCAAACCAGACCATCTCCAGTGTTTCCCCTCTGATCTTGATGTGTAGACTCTCAGCAGATGTGACTTGTTTCATGCTGGAGCTCTGTGCTATCAAGGAGTTTCCCTAGAGTGCAGCTCTCCATCCTCTTCTGTGCTCGTCCTTCCTACACACCCTGTTCCCATCCATGACGCTGTTCAAGTTGTGTGCGTTGTGCCAGGTCTCTGACTCTGATCACATCATAAGTCTGTGACCAGACTGGGACATCTGAGTCTTCTTTGTGAACCAAACTCTGCCTTAGTGTGCAGACACTTGAGCAAAACATGTCAGACCTTTCTTTTAAGTGGTAATTAGCACTGATCCTAATCCAATGACCTGAGATGTCCATCCTGTTCATCCTCAGTGGTGTTGAGGGCCTGTTTCCTAGGTGAAGAGCTGCAGAGCGTTTAGCTTCTTGTCTGTGCAGTCTCTTTGAAGAACATATTGATCTCCTGCTCCTCATCCCTGATGGGATAGAATGCGCTCATTTATTCTTGCAGCTCCCTCTCTTGTGCTGCAGCAACTAGATCTGCCAGAGCATCGCTCTCAAAGCTGAGGCTGCTGCCACTGCTGTGATCCCTGTGGAGGAGCACCGGGCTCTCCCCACAGCCTTGAGACCATTCTCAGAGGTTCAGGCCAGAGGGAGGTTGCTGAAGTTGAAGGTGCATGAAGGGCAGTTGCATGAAGACATGAACCTGTTGGAGCGGGACCAGAGGAGGCCCACAAAAGTGATCTGAGAGCTGGAGCACCTCTGCTGGGAGGCCAGGCTGGGAGAGCGGCCTCTTGTTCAGCCTGGAGAAGAGAAGGCTCCACAGAGATCTTCCAGGGGCCTTTCAGAGCTTCAAGGGGCCTGTCAGAAAGATGGGGCCAGACTTTGGAGCAGGGCCTGTTGGGACAGCACAAGGGGGTGTGGTTGGAAACTAAAAGAGGGGGATTTAGAGTAGATGGAAGGAAGAAATGTTTTATGCTGAGGGTGATGAGACCCTGGCTGAGTTTGCACAGAGGTGGTCGCTGCTCCATCCCTGGCACCACTCCAGGTGAGGTTGTTCTGAGCAACTTGCTCTAGTTGCAGATGTCTTTGACAGTACAGGGGGTTGGACTAGATGACCTTTACAGATCCCTTCCCACCCAAAACATTCTATAATTCTAAGTCCCAGAGGTAGCAGTGCCATCTGGGTCAGGGCATTGTATCCTGGAAGGTGTTTTCAGCAGCTAAAAGTTTTCTTCTGTCAGCAGCACTTCGGGGCTCTCTTTTGTGCCTCCTGCCCATTGTGTTATTTGCATTGCTCCTGCTTGTGCACCCTGTTCCCAATGCTCCAAGTTCCTGAAGCTTTCAGGGTGTGAGATAGACATGAATGTGCTGTGCCCCTCGGTGAGATTGGCTGCTTGGTGGGAAACTTCTCGTGCTGAGGGTTCTTGATTGCTGTCACATCACTGCTGTCACACTGTGAGCGCAGTGACCAGCTCAGACTGTGCCCTCCTTTGCCATTGTCCGAAAGAGAGCAAAAGAGCCGAGTGACAACTTCAGATTGAAAGCTGCATTTAATCTGGTTTTGTGAAAAGCTGAATTGCATTTCTCTTCCTTTATAACTTGCTGACTATGGGATTACAAAGCTGATGAAGGGTCTGGAGCATGTCTTGTGAGGAGCGGCTGACGGAGCTGGGCTTGTTCAGCCTGGAGCAAAGGAGGCTCAGGGGAGACCTTCTGGCTCTCCACAACTCCCTGACATTCAGGAGCTTGGAGCCGGGGAGGGTCGGGCTCTGCTCCCAAGAAACGAGCACCAGGAAGTGGCCTCAAGTTGTACCAGGGGAGGTTTAGATTGGAGCTGAGGAGCAATTTCTTCCCCTTTGGGGTTGTCCAGGCGTGTGCCAGGCTGCCCAGGGCAGGGCTGGAGTCCCCCTGCTCCCTGGAGGGGTTTCCAAGGCGTGGAGCTGTGGTGCTGAGGGACAGGGCTCAGGGGTGCCCTGGCAGGGATGGGGCAACAGTTGGATTCGATCTTAAGGATCTCTTCCAACCAAAATAGTTCTATGATTCTATGTGAGACTTGACCTTGTCTAACTCTGGGTTGTTGTTTTTTTTTTTTTGTTCTAGTGTAAGGTTATTACTAATTTAGGATCCGAGTCTAAGAACATGATGCAGTTAAATCTTGTCAAATATACGGATTTCTGTGAAGTGACTGGAAGCAGTTGGTTTGTTGTACAAAGGGCTCTGTCTGTAGAAGTCAATTAAATTGTGGTAAAATGCCATCCTCCGAGCTGAAAACAATACAACCATTTGTAAGCCTCCCTTACTTTTTTTTTGTAATCAAATTGGATTTATCTGATCTTCAGCAAATTTCCTAATCTGGGAATTACTTTGTGAGAGCATTTTCTCTCCTTGCAGCAAATATTTGGAAGATAATTTCTTGCACACAATTTCTGTATAACGGTGCAATATGATGTCCTGCTTTATAGGAAAACCACTTATTATTTATTGCTTCTACCTTTCTAGTGTAACTTGAGTTTTCAAAATTAATTTTCATTAGATTTCCACTGAAACTCGGCTGCATTTTATAAGGATGTCAATATATATCACTTATACTATTTAACTGACTGATTTATTTCCTGATTGTGGTAGGAGCCCTGATAATGTAGAAGGAACCTCCTGTGCAAGACATTGTATAATAATATATATACACACACAAACTATTTTTTTTCTTCTAGATAGCCTGAAATAGCAGAATATAATAAATGGAAAGAATGTTTTGTCTCACTGATTCCATTGAGCAGTGTCAAGGAAATACCTTCTTTCTCTCCGTGGTCTCAGTTACGTTCTTAGCAGAGGTCCTTATTTTGCAACAACCACGTCATAGAATAATAGAATCGTTTTGGTTGGTAAAGACCTTGAAGGTCATCGAGTCCAACCACAGTGGGTTAACTTCTTTCAAGCAGTAAATGTACAGCTCATGGGTAGACAGTCTTACGATTGTTTAAACCTGTTAGGCCTCTTATCTTTATCTTTATACATTAATAGAGCAAGAATTAGAAACGTGGAGGAGGTCATGGTGAACTTTAGACTGACCTTCCGTATAAAAAAAGAGCACAGCTTTTCCATGAATTAATTCTTACTTGAATCAGATCATGCTCTTTAAAGAAAACATTGATTTAAAATGTCGTTTGACAGAGGGATCCGCTGCAGGATTTCATCAACTGTTGTGGTGTTTCACAACTCCCTTTATTCAAAAAGTGCAGATTTTGAACCGCTTCTTTATGTTTCAGCTTCTGAAACACAAAAGCTGTAGCGGTGGGGGTAGAATCGTAGAATCGGTTTGGTTGGCAGAGACCTTCAAGATCATCAAGTCCAACCATAGTAGCAGCAGTGTCCATCCTTTCTAGGATACTCCAGCATTTACAGAATTCCCTCAGGATCTTGATGATCCTCCCCTGGTGGGAGGCTGAAATGACGTCCTAAACAGATATCAAAAGAACCATCCAAAACATTCCTGGGATGATGGTACTTCTTTGAGCCACTCAAATCTTTTCACATTTCTTGACATCAGTAAATTTATGCAGGACATAACCAGGTAGGGTATGGCAACTTCTTTGAGTTATTTCACGAGAGATTTTTAAATGGAACTTATTGTAGGATTGGTTTAGTTGATTTCTAATTAGTTCTAATTTAGTTGAACACCTTTTGAAGCGTTCCAGTTTCCAAACACCATGAACATTCAGAAGCAGAAATAACCCTTTAAATTGTTTTACTTCTATACCTGTTGGGTTTTTTTAGTGGAATTTCTGCCCATGATAATGTGGGTTTTTTTGTTTATTTTTTTTTTGTTTTTGTTCTTAAAACACTGAACAGAAATTACTGTGGTCAAATCAGTGGCCTGTTGTGTGGTGCTTTTATTTGTCTCATCACCTGCCCTTGGAGGAAGTTGCCAATCCTTTGATACTTGTGAATTAGTACTTCGTGGAAATCGCCATGGTTTTGCAGCTCTTTGTACTGTGCAAAATTAGGGAAAAAATATGGGACCTTATATTTATTCGGTGCTTAAATATTTATTCAGTGTTAGGTTGAGAAGTTTCAAACAGATTTTCCCTGAATTCTGACACTTTTACCCAATTGTGCGAGCACAAGATTTTGCGACAGAATTGCAAACTACAATTTAAGCTTAATGTTTTCTAAGATTTTTTTTTTCAGTAGAATATAAAGAATAAAATGAAAATGATTAGATTTTTTTTTTTTTCCTGTACTGATTAGAAAAAAATTGTTAATCGGGGACAAATATAAAACATTTCTTTCAGACACAAATTTAACATCATTATAAGCTAATCTAAAATAGAGATTCTTGAGTGAGATTATGCCTCAGAACAAAGCCTACAAGGGAAATACAATTTCTCTTAAGGATTGATTAAGAAAGTTTTCCACCCTACTTTATTTACCTGATTCGGTGTTTTACCTAAAGAATTAACTAATTTTGCATTTTTACTGGTTTATATGGAATATGGGTCAAAAAATGTGAGGTCTGACTTCCATTGAAGTGCAGGAGCGCGTTGAGTAACAATGTCCTACGTGGTCTCGTGTTTCTCAAATTTCAGTTTACCCTCAAATTACTTATTACTTCATTGTAAGAGATGATCTTTGCCTCAGATACACTCAAGCCATCGATTTCCATAAATTATTAAATTGCATTAAGTTTTCCCTGCGTATGCAAAGATCCAAATCAGAAAGGGGGTAAAAGCAGAGTCCATTTCTTTGCAGAAGCACCTTGCCCCCAGTCATTGTTCATTATCTGGAAGACAACTTGTGAAATTTGTGGTTACAACATCTTTACAAGTAGTTGTGAGATCGGTGTAGTCTGGAGAAGAGGAAATTGAGAGGGGGTCTTATTCATGGTTACAAATCTCTGCAGGGTGGGTGTCAAGTAGAAGGGGCCAGGCTCTTGTCAGTGGTGCTCTGCGATAGGACAAGGGGCAATGGCCACAAACTGGAACCTGGGAAGTTCCACCTCAACAGGAGGAGAAACTTCTTTGGTGTGAGGGTGATGGAGCCTGGAACAGGCTGCCCAGAGAGGTGGTGGTCTCCTTTGGAAATTTTCAACCCCACTCAGATCTGTTGCTGTGTGACCTGCCCTGGGGGATCCTGCTGTGGCAGGGGGGTTGAACTCGATAATCTCCAGAGGTCCCTTTGAACACCCTCCATGCTATGATTATGTTTCTACCGAAAGACTAAACAGCTCCTCTTCAAGCCAAGTGTGCAGCTATAAATATTGCACTGGCACTGGAAAAATAGGAATTAGTTTTTAACTCCCCATCCCATTCACATTTTGGAAGGTGTTGCAAGAAGGAAAGGTTAAGTCAATCTAAGGAGATGTTTTTTTGTTGTTTGCATGTGCTTTTTTGCTCATGACAGCTGGAAAACAACCACCCAAAGGAAGTTAGAATGATGCTTGATAGATTAGAAGCCTACAGAAAATATGTTTACAGAGCTGCACATCCAACTGTCAAGTGCTGCTCCCAAGGTAGCACCACCCCAATCTAAAAAACTCTACACTGCCTCCTCACCTCCAACTCCTTTAAAATCAAAAGGGCTACGTCATTCATCACTAAACCCTCTGCAATAAGAAAAAAAAAAAAGAAAAAAAAAAAAAAGAAGAAAATAAATTAAAAAAAAATCCCTTGTTCGTGTCCCCGGAGTTCCTGGCGGACTACTTAGCATGCCGCTCACGGTCGGATGTGTGCGCTGGCACGAAGCAGCTCTGCACAAAGCTGTACCCCCAGGATTGCAGCGGGGCCGGTGCGGAGGAAGCTCTCCCCGGGGTTTCTCCTGGCAACAGCTCGGGTTGCTGGGAAACAGAATTACTTAAATGGGGAGCAACTTTACCCAACTGGCAGCCTCTTGAATGCAGATAAGGCTTGAAGGAGACTCCTCTTGCTGATACTGTAATTTCCCTCTCTGAAATAGAAAAAAAAAAAAGAATCAATCCAGAGGTTCTTTATTCAGAGGATTATGTGTGGATACTGCTCTGAGGAATCATTCAAAGTTGTGTAATAAAAGAGGATAATTATTTCTAGTAAAAGGTGGCGATACACGGGATTCAATAGCTTCTCATTGCTGCTGTTTTGAAAAGAGATGTAAGGTCTGAATTAGCCAAATTTCTGTTGTTAAATAAACCTGTCAGTTATGAGAATTAAAAAACAAGGGTTAGATTTACACAGAGTTTTTTTTTTTCACTACAGAATATTTGATATTATTTTGTGTGAATCCCGGGATACACTGGACTTCCTCAACTAAGCGTGTCCATTTATCTTTAGCGCAGTCATTACACGAAGGACGTTGACTTGACATTGAGGTCACGTTGTGATATGGACTCGGAAAATAAGGTTGAGAGAAACATCTCATTTTCTTCACTTGGTCTCAACGCTACTGTTGAGAAGCCTTTTGTGCTTGGACGCTAAAGATCCGTGGTGCCAGCTCTGGTTTGAGTTGTGTCCGTGGAACTCCAATGAGCAAACGTTCTTCCGCGTGATGATGTTTGGCCGACATCATCCTAGCACGAAGTTGGTATATATGAGGAAGACTAAGTTGGTTTTGGATGATGGGCTGGTGCAGCTCTTCACATACAAAGTAGGTATTGCTGAAATACTGGGTAGCGAATCAGGTTGCACCCTGGGTCACACGCGTGCCTCCGTGACGCTCGTTTGGTGGATGGATGTCTCAGGTAGAGACATGGGATTGGGTTGCTCATTGCTTCTTCTCTTTCCATACTGGATAGGAGAGTATGAGGGAAACTCCCTTGTTTTGGCTTTCTGTTGTACCAGGTAGAGCACTGGAAGGGACTGTAGATATTGTTGAATGGCTGCTACAGCAATACACAGAGGTAGGATTTATAGGTACAACAGGCACCATTCATCGCGTGGTGCACGTCAAAAGACTTATAAGCCAGGTGAATAGTGCCCCTAAAATACCTCTTTCTTCCACTGGTTCCAAGGGGAGTGCCCCGTGACCAGTTCAGGTGGAGGTGTCAGTGTTATAACCAGCTAAAGTGTGATGACATGAATCGTGTCTTTGCCATCTTAGGCAACTGTGGAATCATAGACTGATTTGGGTTAGAGGGCACCTTTACAGGCCAGCTAGTCCAACCCCCCCGCAGGGAGCAGGGCCATCTGCAACTAGAGCAGGTTGCTCAGAACCCCAGCCAACCTCCCCTGGAGTGGTCCCAGGGATGGGACATGGAGCACCTCTTGGGGCAACCTGAGTCAGAGTCTCGGCACCCTCAGGGTAAAAAATTTCTTTTTTATGTCTAGTCTAAATCTCCTCTCCTAGTTTCAACCCATCCCCCCTTGTTCTGTCCCAACAGGCCCTGCTCCAAAGTCTGTCCCCACCTTTCTGACAAGCCCCTTGAAGTCCTGAAAGGCCCCTGGAAGGTCTCTGTGGAGCCTTCTTTTCTCCAGACCGAACAAGTCCAACTCTCCCAACCTGTCCTTGCAGTGGAGGGGTTCCAGCCCTTGGATCATTTTTTTGTGGCCCTAACCAGATGGGTCTTCCATAGGTCCATTTACTTATATTTCAATTGTATCATCTATTGTAACATCAACTTCTAGCTGTTTGATGTTGGTTAAATCATCAGCACGTCTGTCCCAGTCTTCCATGTGGAAGGGTTTTCCGGGAGTGAACTGCTTTGTCTATTTGTAATGTTGACATTATTTATTGCTGCTCTTAGCTCTTTTTTTTAGTGTCTACAGAGTTATTTAGCATCTCTCCATTTTCTTTTATTTCCTTGATGGAAGGAGAGAGAGAGAGGTCCCATGCTGCCTTCTCCTGTGTTCTGTGAAAGAGTAAAGCTGTTTGAGTTGCTCTTAGATCATATAACCAGCTGGACAAAGAAGTGATTCTCCTGCTGTACCCGGCGTTGGTGCCCTCTCACCTTGAATACTGCATGCAGTTCTGGGCTCTGCAATTCAAAAAGCGTGTGAAGGTCCTTGAACGTGTCTAGAGAAGGGCAGCAAAGCTGGCGAAGGGGCTGGAAAGAATGAGGAGTGACTGAGGACTTTGGGCTTATCTGATTCGGAGGAAAGGAGACTGAGGGGTGACCTCATGGCTCTCCACAGCTTCCTGAGGAGGCGAAGGGGAGAGGGAGGTGTTGAGTTTGGGATCCAGTGACAGATTATTCAAAGCTGCGCTGGGAGAGGCTTAGACTGGACATTAGGAGCCATTTCTTTACCTAGAAGGTGATCAAACCCTAGAACAGGCTTCCTAGAGAGGTGGTCGATGTCCCAAACCTGTCAATGCTTAAGAGACATTTGGACAATGCTTTAACTTTTGGTCAGCCCTGTAGTGGTCAAGTAGTTGAACTAGATCATCTTTGTAAGTCCCTTTCAACTGAAATAGTTTTCTCTCCCTTCCCTTCCCTTCCCTTCCCTTCCCTTCCNCTCTCTTCCCTCCTCTCTTCTCTCTTCTCTTCTCTCTTCTCTCTCCTCTCTTCTCTTCTCTCTCCTCTCTTCTCTTCTCTCTCCTCTTTTCTCTTCTCTCTCCTCTTTTCTCTTCTCTCTCTTCTCTTTTCTCTTCTCTCATAAAATAGGTTACATAAAAAAAAAAATTCATCATCATACTTTTCCACACGGTAGGGCTCTGTTATATATGGGATTCTCAAAGAGAAAGGGTAACTGCTATGGAGACTCATTCAAATTAGACAGAATCATGATTTACGTTACGGTTACATGGGCAGCTTAGCTCAGTGTCAGGCAGGTGTAGATTTATAGCATAACTACTCCAGGCAACTGCAACGTGGACGTTTCTGTTGTGCAGTGAACACAAAGTAATATGTCTTGGTTTCATTGGAAGGTAAACTATGTGACGTTTACTCCAGCATAAAAAAATGCGGTTACCACAAAGAGATGCTCTAGTATGTGAGAATTTTGTTCGTATGAATCGTTTTTATCTTCTCTGTTTTTTTTTGAGAGAATAATCTTATTTCATGACCTGTCCCTGTAGTTGGTATTCAGAGTAAAGCCTTAAATATTTTTTTCTTGCCCAAAGAGTTACTTCACAGAATCACAGAAAGAAAAGAATTTCCAAAGTCAGGTTGTGCTCGATGAGAGTTCAGTTGTTCACACACAGAACTGAAGAAGTGCAGCAGCTTTAGTTCCCTCAGAACCCTCAGGAAATGCAGTAGCAAACCTCCTCATACTTTAATGGATTTCAAGAAAGATAAGTGAAAATAGACCTTACATTAAGTTACCATAAAGCAAATTGAAGTTTGTTTGAAGTTTTTTTGGTGTTAACCTCCATGTCTTAGTCCTTTTGTGCTTCTTTGACGGGCAATGTTTGCGTTGAATTTTTTCAGCTTAAAAAGTTGCTGCAGTTGAGTTATTGTCTTCTTGTCAAATTGACACCTTCAAATTACAGTGGTGTACGTTGATGTAATTGTGTTTTACTTGATTTTTAATAAATTTAGTTTTACGTTACGACCATTAAATTGTTTCACTTGTTGTGTGACAGACATTGCTTTATCTTTCCGTGCTAATACTTGTGATGTGTAGAATTTCAGTGGTGTGGATACCTTTGCATATTGCTCTTGTTTTGTGACTTGCAAATTTTTACCATCTGTGTGAAACTTGCATTTAAATTTCTAGTACAATTGAAATAATACATATAAATCAATCCTTAGTTCAAATAAGATAAACCCCTGTGCAATATGGAAGGATATTTATTGCGGTTTCTTATGTATTTCTCAAAATGGAGTTACTGGTATTTCACCCACCGGGTGAAGAGATTATTTCAGTCTTAGTTTTGAAGATAGGATCCTATTTTCTGAAGATAAATGTGGCCAGGTAGATTATATCTATATTTATACTGTCATTTGGGTTTGGTTTTCAGCAATTTGACTTTCCAGGAGCCTCCAAAGACATTATAAGGACTGCTCAAATTTCAGGAATGGCTGAGAAGCAAAATTCCAGTGAGAACTTATTTCTTTGGTGCCCTTCAATGTGAGACAGCAAGCTCACAGCTTGAGGACATAACGTTGTGTTTGTGATGGAGATTTGGTGCTTCAGATACTGCCTGGTAGCTTCTGCTAGGAACCCAGTGAGAGGCTAGAGGTAGAGACAGGACAACGAAGCTGGGGAAGGGTCTAGAGCACAAGTCTGGTGATGAACAGCTGAGGAAATGGGGATTATTTAGTTTGGAGCAAAGGAGGCTCGGGTGAGACCTTCTTGCTCTTGACAACTCCCTGACAGGAGGTTGGAGCCAGATGGGGTTGGTCTCTTCTCCCAGGGAACAAGTGACAGAGCAAGAGGAACCAGTCTCAAGTTGTCCCAGGGGAGGTTTAAATTGGAGCCGAGGAACAATTTCTACCCCGAAAGGCCTATGAAGAACCAGACCAGGCTGCCCAGGGCAGGAATGGAATCCCTGTCCCTGGAGCGATTTAAAAGCAGTGGAGATGTGGTGCTGAGGGACCTGGTTTAGTGGTGCCCTGGCAGTGCTGGATTAATGATTGGACTTGATGATCTTGAAGGTCTTTTCCAACCAGAAAGATTCTATGGTTCTATGATCCTATCATGCAAGGGATGCTTGTTCTAATTAGTCAATGGAAGTGCTCCTAGAAAGCCTGAAGATAGCAGCAGAAGCGTGTCACGTCCTGGACTGCTGCTCTGTAATCGGAAAACGCTCGACTACCATTGTGGGATCTTGGATATTTTCCACAAACCGTAGCCAGCTCTGGCCGTTGGGTAGGAGAAATGTTTCAGTTGCACCTTTGCCCTCACAAGGGAAGCACTGGTTGGTTCTTGTTTCTGGCAGCGCTGACCTGTCTGCTTTCAGTGAGGCGTAATCTGGGTGATGTTGATGATTCTCCAGAGGTCTTTCTCTTCCTGATGTTCCCCATTCATCTTGTACTGTTTACAGGCTCAGAAATGCACTTCAGCAGAATGTACTAATAGGTCTGTATATGAAGAACTATCAATAAAATGGTCCAGAAATACGTTTATAGTTGATTCTTAACATAATAATTTCAGAATTTAGCTAGTGAATTTATTTTTTTTTTTTTTTAGTGATTCTGGGGTGTTCTGACTCCTATTTTTAATCATTTCTCCCATAAATCCATCCAATCATAAATTCAGTGGTGTGGATATAATTGCTCTGGAGAGTGGCTTCAACTTCTGAAGTTAAGCAGTAGGACCAGCGGAGTTTCTGTTTGCCACGTTCACTTCTGCAGAAGTGGAGCATTCTGCTTCGGAAAAGTGTCTTCTGGTACTGGCACCTGAACACAATTCCTGTTTAAAACACCGTGTCGCTCTTTTGAGCACTGAAGGAATTTGGGGTAGGACCTTCAACCCTGTATCTTACTCCTGAGTGGGTTAATGCATTTTTTTTTTCACATCATCCCAAAATGGCAGGGGTTGGAAAGGACCTCTGGAGCTTCTCTGGTGCCACCTCCCTGCTCCAGCAGGGTCACCCAGAGCAGGGGGCCCAGCAGCACAGGGTCCAGGTGCCTTTGGAATCTCTCCAGAGAAGGAGACTCCCCAAGCTCTCTGGGCAGCCTGGGCCAGGCTCTAACACCCTCCTGCCAAAGAAGTTGCTCCTCCTGCTCCCAGGGAACCTCCTGGCTTCCAGGTGGTGCCTGGTGCTCCTTGTCCTGCCACTGGGCACCCCTGAGCAGAGTCTGGCCCCAGCCTCTCGCTCCCCGGGGGCCCTGGAGCTCTTGCTCAGCCTTGCCCAGCTCCCCTCTGGGGCTGCTCTTCTGCAGCTGAACAGCCCCAGAGCTCTCAGCCTTTCCTCATCTGAGAGCTGCTCAAGTCCCATCATCATCTTCATAGCCCCCACTGGGCTCTCTCCAGTAGTTCCTTGTCTCTCTTGAACTGGGGAGCCCAGACCTGGGCACAATCCTCCAGCTGTGGCCTCTCTAGGGCAGAGTAGAGAGGGAGGAGAACCTCCCTCAGCCTGCTGCCCACACTCTTGTTCATGGAGCCCTGGGACACCATTGGCCTTCTTGGCTGTGAGGGCCCATGGCTGGCTCATGATGAACTTGTTGTCCCTCAGCACTCTCAGGTCCTTCTCCATGGAGCTGCTTCCCCGCAGGTCCCCCCTTCCTCTGCACTGGTGGCAGGAGGTTTTTCCCCCCAGGTGCAGGACCCTAGACTTGCCTTTGTTGAACTTCATTAGGTTCTCCTCTCCCCTCCCCTCCAGTTTTCTTACCAAGTTGTCTAAATTTCTATTTATTTTGTGCCATTCTTTGTTATTAAATTGCTTTTCAAACTGAAGGATGTTCTCTTTTACTGGAGTAAGACACCTTCCCACTGGGGAAAACCTGGATTCAGAACCTCACACAGAGTGCCCAACATGGACATTGCAGCTGTTTCTGTACCAGAGGTCCTGGCTCAGAAGATATAGATGACTCAGATCATCTCTGTTAAAGTGTTAGAGAGATCCTGCCTCTGTCTCTGCCCAGCTCAACCAGTACATTCCTCTGAAATTCCTAGACATGGTTAAGGAGTAGCCATCAGCAGGACTTCGGTGTCTCTCCGGTCCTCGGTGGTGCGGAAAATGTAGACTTTCAGACTTGCCCTCTTGCATTTAAATGATTAAATTCCTCCTTAAGTCCTCATTAAGGAGTCATCCTTCTGTTGAGTATTTCACACACCAGTTAAGACCTACTCAGTGTCTGATTTAATTTCCAACAATTAAAAGAGCTTTTTGAATGAGAGAGAAAAATAGTCTCTTTAAGAAGACGTGCCCTGTGTGTGTGGATATCTGTGCACAGATATTCCTGGCTACTACCGTTGTGAAAATATTATTTAGTGGAATGGAAGTGGAAAATGAGTTAAAAATTGCGCTCTTTGGGCTGATGACTGGGTGCGGATGAGGAATTCTGAGCTATTAATCTCGATAGAACCATTTAAAATATTTAGCTTGTGAAAATTAATCGTTGAAGAGGATGTTGGGCACAAAATAAAACACTCCGTACCTGGTTTTTACAATAAAGCCCTTGCTTAATGCTAAACAAAGAATATATTCTTATTCCTCACACGTGGATTGACAATTATATGAGGGTAACCTGACGGTATTTTGGATAAATTCTCTCACTTAGCAATTTGATTTTTCAGAGCCTCCTTTTTCCCACTCACTGGAGATGTTTGAGTTTCTATCCACTTCATTCCAAGTCTATTTTCCCTCTCCCCAAATTAACTGTGAGTGGATTCCATTATGAGTAACTACTTTTACCTAAAGCGCTACGCGGCAATTTTTCGTGTTGCACGTAATTGTAATCCCTTCTCTAAAGGGCGGTCACGAACAGTTTGGTTTTGGTAAGGATCTGTTTCTCTCCAGAGATTTAAAAGGAGATTATAAACAGTTAAGGATACAAATGGTGTTTAAACTTTTCCATGTGGCGCTTGATAGATATAATTCATGTCTCTCAAGTGTTCTGGGTGGTACTGGACGAAGAGAATGGGTAAATGTTTTAACCTATGAATGCCAATTCAGTTGGATAAGCTCAGAAAAACAGCCGGTCCTCAACCAACTGAAGAAGAACGCGTTTAGTGAAGATTGACCCACGTGTTTTTGACCCATGTGTTTTGCAATTTCAAATTGGGACCTCATGCCAGCAGATGGTGAGTAGCTGAAATAGATTCCCACAGTGGAATATTGAGGAAATTGTTGACGACTTCCCATAGAATTTGGACTTGCAATTTGTTTGCCTTGCCAACGTGGAGACCTCCACTCAACGGTGTGGACAGGCTGCCAGCTCTAAAGCCACCGCACCGCCACGTAGGCCGGGCCGGCAGATTTTCTGCTTTGATTTTCAGCTGGATTCATCTGGAACAATCTATTTCTGGTGCTAAATCCTTTTCCGCAGCCTTGCTCGACTATTGCAGCCTCCCATGGAAAAGGCCATGATTGTGCATACATTATGTTGTCATAATGAGAAATGATAAGCGAAGGTGGTAAGCGGTCAGCTGTCAAGGAGAAGACAGTCTGTCCTGTCAGGGTTTAACCCCAGCTGGCAACTGGGGTCCCACCCAGCCCCTCGCTCAGTCCCCCCAGTGGGATGGGGGAGAGAATTGGAAGGGTAAAAGTGAGAAAACTCATGGGTTGAGATAAAGACAGTTTAATTGGTGAAGCAAAAGCTTCACCCAAGCAAAGCAAACCAAGGAATTCATCCACCACTTCTATCGATAGGCAGGTGTTCGGCCATCTCCAGGAGAGCCGGGCTCCAACAGGCATAACGGTGACTTGGGAAGGCAAACGCCATCACTCAGAACATCCCCCACTTCCTTCTTCTTCTCCCTGCATTATATGCTGAGCATGATGTCACACGGTGTGGAATATCCCTTTGGTCTTCTGGGGTCAGCTGTCCCAGCTGTGTCCCCTCCCAGCTTCTTGTGCACCCCCAACCTGCTCGCTGAGAGGGTAGGGTGAGGAGCAGAAAAGGCCTGGGCTCTGTGGAAGCTGCTCAGGAGTAACGAAAACATCTCAGGTTCAACAGTTCATCCACGGTTTCCATCAGGAATCCCAAACACAGCCCCATACCAGCTACGGTGAAGAAAATTAACTCTACCCCAGTCAACACCAGCGCACCAAGTTAATTGGGTACGTACATAACTATGCAAAACGAGCTGTCGTGGGTGGTCCTTGCTGATGGACATCTCATCAGTCTGTCGAGTGGTCGCCCTGGGAATCTGGGGGACCTGAGGTGCATGCTGAGGGTCCTTGCAGACCTACTCCTTCATGTTCAGCTTGTTCATGCATTTATAGGCCTTTATTCTTGGTTCCTTACATATTCTTCCCATTTTTCTAGTCGAATCGTGGGATTTCCAGTTGAGTTCTTGCCATTTTCCTTTCTTTATTCTGTGTGGCTGCAATATTCCTTTTGTTTTTTTTCTGGCTTTTCCAACTGTATTTCTCTCAGTATTCGTTCTCCTTTTATGTTGCTCTCTGTGCCATAGCTACATTCACTCGCTTCTGCGTTCTCAGAGCTTCGCCAGTGTTTGGCTATTTAATAATCAATGAAAACCGCAAGAGCCGAGAGTCATGAGGCAGTTCTTTGTCATCATCTCTCCATAAGAACAGCCCAGGTAAAAGTAGCCTTTCTTCTATTATGTAATATCATGGACTTCCACCCTTTAATCACCAGAGCATCTAAGTCCAAAATTAAACTCCCAAACCCCCCTCTGGCTTGTCCTCGGAGGAATTGGCTTCACTTACCTCTCATGGGAACGCCCAGGAATGACAACAGGAGTGTGACGACAGAAACACTAACAGAATTAGCCCTGACGTCACAAACCTGCCCTGTTTATTCTTGAGGATAAAAGGTTTTGGGGAATCCCACGCTCATGCTGCTTTTGAGCCGTGTTCTCCTATCGTGCGGTGAGGATGGAATGTTCCGCGGCTTTCATTGATCCAGAGCACTTTGGTATTCCATTGAGGAAGACAAAAAGGGAAATGAGAGGTGTACTTGAGATGACAGTTTGAAAAGTAGCTGGTTTTAAAGTGCCTTGAACAGTTTTCCAATGGATAAAAGCCTTTGGAGTTTATTTATTCTGTATTTTCCATGTGCAGCTCCAGCGTTTCAGGAGAAAATTTGGCCTCAAAGTTTTTTTTGGTGTTTTGTACATCTTCTCTCCTGCCTGGTAGATTTGCATTCACTACAAGCAAAGAAAATAAGCTGTGGTTATGTGGAAGGAGACCAGTCTTGTGGGGGATTTCTTTATTAAGTTGCAAATAGAACAGCTTAAATGAATGAGCTGCTTATAGAATCCCAGACTGGTTTCGGTGGGAAGGGACCTTTAAAGGTCATCTAGTCCAACCCGCCTGCACTCAGCAGGGACATCTGCAACTGGAGCAGGTTGCTCAGAGCCCCAGCCAAACTGATCCGGAATTGTTCCAGGGATGGGGCAGCCACCACCTCTTGGGGCAACCTGGGCCAGCCTCTCCCCACCCTCAGCGCCAACAAGTTCTCCCTTCTCTCCAGGCTCAAGCTCCCTCTTGCAGTTTCCAACCATCCCCCCTTGTCCTGTCCCAACAGGCCCTGCTCCAAAGTCTGGCCCCATCTTTCTGACAGGCCCCTGGAAGTACTCAAAGGCTGCAGGGTCTCCCTGGAGCCTTCTCTCCTGCAGGCTGCACAAGCCCAACTCTCCCAGCCTGGCCTCCCAGCTGAGGGGTTCCATCTTTTCCTAAATTTTCCCCTTTTGAGATGCTGACCTCTTCTCTTAAAGTAAATAACGACAGGATAAGAGGAAATGGCCTCAAGTTGCACTGGGGGAGGTTTAGATTGGATAGTAGGAGGAATTTCTTTACTGAAAGAGTGGTCAGGTGCTGGAACAGGCTGCCCAGGGAGGTGGTGCAGTCACCATCCCTGGAGTGCTCAACAAACCATGTAGATGAGGCACTTGAGGCCGTGCTGTAGTGGGATGGTGAGGTGGGTTTTTTTGGGTTTTCTTTGGTTATTTTTTTGGGTTGACAGTTGGACACAGTGATCTTAGAGGTCTTTTCTTACCGTGACAATTCTGTGATTTTGTGATTTGGGAAGTGATGCTGATTTGCCAGGTATCCAGGTCTACTGTGCATTTGAGTGAGATGGAAGAATATGTGAATAAAAGGTCTTTTGAGAAAAAGCAGGACAAGAAGACATCAGGAGGCTTTTGTTGGGGGAATTTTACCTGAACAAATTGTAGGGAATTCAAGATGGGATATATAAAAGATGGAAGAAAGAATTTGAATTGAGCAATGACGAAGGCACAGAGAAATATTATTTTTTTCCGAATTCATAAAAGAAAGATGAAAGTGTTATCTAAGATATTGCAAAAGAATAAATTTCTGGATTTTTCTATGACCATGGGGATGTAGATAGTGTTGAAGGACAGACCTACCTGTTCTGTGATGGTAAACCTGGCAACAACGCCGATGGTCGAATTTGGACTGGAAATGGATAGAGGAACACTGGGAGATGAGGAATTCAACTCCTCCTGTATTTTGTGCATCAGAAGAGAGGAGAAAGCTTTGTATTTTCTTCCTGTTTGAAGGATACTGGATTAAGTGGGACAATGAATTGATCTGGGCTGGAGACCCATTTATGGGAAGGAGGAGCGATCGGTTGCATTGAAAGGTTTTGACAGCTGAAGTTGGAGGAAGCTGCAGCTTGGGAGGTGTCACTGTGGGTGGTGGCAGCGATTTCGGTGGAGTGGAGCAGAGCTGCAAGTACAGCATATTTAAGAGAAGAGAAGGAATTAGGAGAGCTGCAGTAAACTGCACATTTGAAAAAAAAACCTCGAAGAGAGAAAGAGTGTATTTTTTTTCTGCGAGTGAGATCCACTGTATTTGGAGCAGTGCATGGAGAGATAAAATAAGGGTCTTCATCTCATTAGTGAGATTCCTTTCAGGAAAATAGTTATTTTTCCTGCCTTACTTTCAGTAAGAGTAATGAAAGCGCAGGTAAACTTGTTCATCTCTGGTTTTTTTTGTTTTTTTTAATACAGCTGAAAGACTCTCTTGTCCATACACACAATTTTGGAAGGAAAACTAATTAAAAGATGAGTGTCTAACAGTGACTAGTGAAGTAGTACGGCCTTTCAGAGGTAATTCCACTGGCAGTAATTTCTAGGAGATCTTTTTGTTCCCACGTTGACGCCCGACGGTCTTTCCGCGAAGGCGACCTGACATATTAAGAGTTTTCTGTCGAATGCACGAAGCAAAGAAATAGAAAAATGATACATAGGTGTATTTTTTTTTTCCCCAGTTAGCCTGTCGTAATGGTGCTGGGTGCTAATTGAAATGATAGGATGGGCAACATTTCGAGGCAAAAATGTGATTTTGAAGGTAATGATGTTTCTCCTGGAGTCGGGAGGCTGTTGGGAAAACCATGGGTAGGGCTGCTGCAGTCACTGGAAACAAGACAAGGGGAACCTTGGGAGAATGTCTAATTTATCTACCTGTCTGAAAGTCAGATAATTAACCTGTTTTGCAAAAAACCTCAGTAGTTTATGTCACGCGATCTCTCACAGAATGTAGCCGTTGTCTTTAGAGAGCTTTTCCTTAAGGCTTAAGCTCGACCTTTATTGTGTTAGTTTAACTGGTGTGATTCCTTGTCCTGTTCGTGGGACTTACACAGAACAATTCTCTGTCCTTCCTTTTAGTACCATATTTTAGGTAGTTGAAGGCTGCTGGTGTTTTTTTCTTTTTTTTTTCTTGATGAAATAGCTGGAGTGTGGAATTTAGCACTGATTTCAGACCTGAACTGTAGATGTTTTCATCCGGGTGCCTCGGTGCGCTCTGGCCGTGTGAGCTCCCGATACCTTCCAGGGAAGTGGAAGTGCCCTGGAGTGCAGCCTAGAAAGCTCAGTTTAAAGGCTAAAGAAATGAGGTGGGAGAGCAAGGGAAAGAAAATCTGTCGATAAATTTACTAGGAAGAAGTGTTGGTGTTGCACGGACGTGTATCTGATGCAAAGCTGCGACAGGACAGATGTCAATTCAGCGACTTACACCTTGCCAGCCTCCTCAGGGGTTAAACTGCTCTCCAAAGACCTTGGGCAAATGCAAATCTTAAAAGCAACACTTTAAAACTTCAGAAAAACAAAGCAGACCAAAGCGTGCTAGGTGTTATATGGAGGAAGAATATTTTGCCTCCTTTTTTTGCCAAGTGAACTTTATCCCTGACTCAAACCTTTGGGAAGTTTCTATCCCTAAGTGCCAAACAGCAACTTAACCCTCAGACATCTGGGACTCTATATTGGATCTCCTAGCAAAAAACCAGTAGTATCCATAAACTTAGAAAATTATTAGCCATAAACTTAGAAAATTATACACTTAGGGAAGTGGTTTTTTTCCGCTGTCTCATTTATTTTGCTCACTAATTTAAAGCAGATATTTAAAAAAGTTGGCATTCTGCCTCAGCAAATAGCTCGAAGATAAAAGAAACTTTATTCCCGTAATTCTCCTCGTATGAATTCTTGTCATTTAGAACCTCGTGAGTGAAATTCCAAATGTAATTTGCCATCCTTTAAAGTCTTGCCACCTAGCAAAGATTTTTCCAGCGAAGTGAACGCCGAGCCTTTTCTCCTCTGAATGCCACAGCAAGAACTTGTGCTTTTGAATTAACAGATGACATCACTGGCATCTACAGATGCCTGGAGAGCCCTGAAGATTTGTCGTGGATTAGCTGGGATCAGGCTTAGTATTAATTTTCAGCTGATTTTTAATAACGGTGGATTGGAGACGACGGAGTAGTTGTCAAGCTGGAGTTTCGAAAGTTAAAAGGCGCGTGACTTTCCGACGCGATCTTAATTCAAATCTCTACGTCTCCTGCTCTTGGCATCTTCCCGTGAATCTCGGGAGGAGAGAATGAAAACATAGTATTTTAAGGAGTATTTGGCTCTTATTAGAATTACACACACGCCCGCCTTCCAAAGAATCTTCGTTTACGGCAGGTTGTTCCCGTGTCGCGCGCCGACGTTTGTAGAGAACAGATTTCTTATCGCTGCGAACGGCGAATGGCTTCCAGTGCTCCACCAGCAGCGAGCAAAAAACCTTCTAGCCGTTGTAAAAGGTAGGAAACCATGAAATCTGTAAGCCGATTTGGCAGAAGAAACCGCTCGTCGGTGCCAAGATTTGGTTACTGACCCCCGGTTTCCTGTTTTTAAATCTATTAATTGATTCGCAAAGAGCATCTTTTGGAAAACAAGAACTCAGACAGACTGGCACAGGCTGGAGCTCCGCCAAGACTGCTCGGGAAGGTTGCCATGCTGGGAGCGAGCGAGCGAGAGAGCGGAGGAAAGGGAAAAAAAAAAAAAAGGCAAGACTTGGCACGGCTCAGTCAAATCAGCTTCTTTTGTCTGCTTTCTCGGCTTGAGCTTCGGGAAAGAAAACCGTCCTGGGGTACAGAAAAACTCAGAACTTTTTCGGTTTTCAAACTTAGTGAGCTTTTTAAGTCTCTTGGGCTGGTGGAAAGTGGTGGTGCAGGAAATGTCGTTCAGTTAGCAGTGCTAAGAGAAAGAAAAGACTTCTTTAATGAAGCCTCCACAATGTCAGTTTGTACATATGGGAAATACAATATTTGCTTTTTTTTTTTTTTTTTTTTTTTTCTGTCGGTCTCTGTGTGTCCGATTAAACTGGAAGGGAGCCGAGTAACTTGGAAGATTACAGAGGGAATACCTAAATAAAAGGGAGAATTTTCATTTTTTTTGCAACAACAAAAAAGTTTTCGTCGACACGAACACGCTTTCAAACCAAATCTGTCCTCCTTCGGAATACGTTGAGAATGGGAATTCCAGCGTTTCTCTCCTGTGTGCTCCAGACACGAACTTTTAATGGAACCTCCTTAAAGATTTCATCTGACCCGGCAATGAAGTCAGAGTAGAGAGAAAGTTGTGACCTCCTAACACAAAAGTAAGTATGTTCTTAAAGCAACACTCTTTCTTTTTGCTGCTTCGTGCTGCCCTGGCTCCATCTCCCAGCTATTAATGACAACACCGAAGACCAGCAGGGCAAGCTGAAGACCCCCAGTCTATGCCTGAAGAGCAAAAAAAAGAAAAGAAATGAGAGCATGATTATTTTGCTACCACTCTAAAACATTTCTTCCGGTGCATTTGACTAGAGAGCATAGGAAATTGCTGGATTTTCTACTTGTAGAGGAAATCAGAGCTGGAAAAATACTGACTTCTGCCAAGTGAGGAATGTTTGAAGATGACAGAGCTGGCTTTGAACTGATGACGCTGGATATTGAAACTTCAGTTTGTAGTTACAGTCCCTGTTTGCTGTAAATTGTGAAAAAATCTGCTCTTTTCTCATACCTGGATTAAAAAAAAAAAAAAAAAATCTGTGACGACCGAAGCGTGGATGTCTTATCATTTCAATAAAATTAAGGAGCTAAAAAGCCATTGTTTGTTTCCTCCAAGGGTGCCTGGATTTTCAGGGAGGCAGGTCCCTTCTTTCTGATTTCGTAGGAACAAATCCTAGCCTACTGCCTTTTAGGCCTGGATGTGCTTGGATTATACTCCTTCTGCTGTGACAATCAGCATGATTATTTCAGAGAGTAACCGTAAAGCGTAGATTTTTTTTTTTTATGGATCGTCTTCACTTAGAGTAAGTATTATATACTATCCTTAAAAAACAGCTTGTTCAGCCTGTAAGATGTGCAATTTCTGGCATGCTGCAGGAGCACCTTTTCCTCGTTCTTATTTGCCGAAGGAAAGGAAGAAATGTCATTAATGAAAAGCCTTCATTATTTATTTATTTATTTATTTTTTTGACAGGAATGTGTTTGTATTTGAACTGTGCATCGTGGCATTTTGATTACTAGCTGATTAGAAAGAACTGGTCTTTTTAGTTATAGAAAAGAACTCGAGTTACTTGAGATTAAATTGGTTTCCTAGCAAGATAGGTCCGATTTTTCCTACATCGGTGAACCTTTTGAAAACTACTCCAGTTAAATAGTGGGTAAGATGCTGTCGTGATTACCATTTGATGTGCTGAAACCTTTTCATTATGATTTGTTAGTGAATTTTGAGGAAAGCGTCTCCATCAGATGCTATTCTAAAACCAGCAACCTTGTCTTTCTAAATCCTTAAAAAAAAATATATATATATATATTCAACATCTGTGTTGAAATCGGTATCCCGCGGTAGATTCCGAATGAATACTGGGTGGAAAGGAAATGTTTGCAGGAGTTCAGTTTGGTTTTTTGGGATGTTTAGTGAGTCTGTTGTTCATTCCTGCACAGGCATTAACATGTGGTGTGGTCGGGGAAGCCGAGAGCTGGGATGGGTGTTAAGTTTGGAATCACACCAGTGGAGTAAGTTTCTCTGTCTGTGTGCACGTTCTGAAATGCAGTTCCTCTAGTTCTTAGGGTGAAGTCTCAAAGCATGTGCGATTTTTCTTTAGTCACAACATGAAAAAAAAAAATAAAATTAATAAGTGTTCCTATTAAGAGCCCGAAAACAATAGAAAATATTTATCGTGGTGCCTCTCGGTGAAAACAAGCTCTGAATATTTGCCATTCCGTATTTCTCTCCTGAATACTTAGATAAGTTCAGAAAGGATTTCTCAGGTTTTGACCACAATCAACATGTGGGTCCCTGCAGTGCACTTAGAAATAGAAATCTGTACAAATATTGGAACACATATTGACGCCGAAGCTGTTTTGAAAGCAGATATTACAATTTTGAAAAGATGATTTATCTGTGAAATTTCTAGTCGGCATATTTTGGCTTCCTAAATACCACTGCAAATTTCTTCTGGCCTATGTAAGAATTTTTTTTTTCCTCTCTGCTAAACCCCTCGCTTTTAAAAGTTCATCTAAGTGCTTATTTTTGGAAAACACCCCAACTTGGCAAGTTAAAATAAAAATTTGAAGCGCATGGTTTGAACGACTGGTTCCGGAATGTCGATTGCATTGCATGCAGATGTAATTTGGGAGTGTAATTTGACACGAGTTATCGTATTTATGTATTTTATTTCCAAACTTCCTCAGAATTTGGAGTTTTCTGATACTTCAGTCAGATTATTCGCGATCGCCGTTCGTTTGTGATCCTTAATTATCGGTTAAGTTTAAGAACTTCCTAAGCGAGCAATTCGTCTTTAATTCTTAACGAATTTATATCTATTTTGATTTGGATCCTGCTGTTCCTTGAAGTGGCAAATTTTAGTATGGAGGTGAGAATTCGAGATTAGGGTTGAACTTCTTTTTTCTTGTTAAATTCCAGAGGCATAATAATCCGATTTCACATCGGAGCAGTGTGTTCGGCGCTGCGATGGGCCTACGGCTGATCTCACTTGGTACCTAAGCCAAGGTTTACTCTTCGGTTTTCACTAATATCAAAGTCGATGGTGATCAAAAGGGGGCTGTAACGGCTTCCCTTGTCCCTTTTATGTTGAGGTGTAAACAATTTTGAACACAGATTAGTGCCAAGGTTGAGTGAGCGCTCGCGATACAAAGAAGAGATGCACGGTTCTTGGTCTAACTGTGGATTTTTCTTCAATGTGACTGTAGGATGATAATAATATAAATGTTAAAATACAGTGTATGCAGATTTTGCATGTTACTTTCCATTCCTATATCCATGGAAAACACTGAGGATTACCTTGATACTTGACATCTGGTAGAACTCCATCTTCTGCCGTTGCTGAGGTACCCTCAGCTTCTATATTCAGGATTGTGTTGGGTTTTTTTAAAAAAAGCTACTTACTTATATATTAAGGCTCTATCCATTTCCCATTTACCACTTACCATTTACTGTTTACCACTTATGATTTACCACTTGCCATTTCCCATTTACCACTTGCCATTTACCATTTACCACTTGCCATTTACCAGTTACCATTTACTACTTGCCATTTACCATTTCCCAGTTACCATTTCCCATTTACCAGTTACCTCTTGCCATTTCCCATTTCCCACTTGCCATTTCCCACTTGCCATTTCCCATTTACCACTTGCCATTTACTGTTTATCATTTACCAGTTGCCATTTACCAGTTACTAGTTGCCATTACCCACTTGCCATTTCCCATTTCCCACTTGCCATTTCCCATTTCCCACTTACCATTTCCCATTTCCCAGTTACCATTTCCCATTTCCCATTTACTAGTTACCATTTCCCATTTCCCATTTCCCATTTCCCATTTCCCATTTCCCACTTGCCATTTCTCATTTACCACTTGCCATTTCCCAGTTACCACTTGCCATTTCCCACTTACCATTTCCCATTTCCCACTTGCCATTTCCCAGTTACCACTTGCCCTTTGCCAGTTACCACATACCATTTCCCACGTACCATTTCCCATTTCCCAGTTACCACTTGCCATTTCCTGTTTACCAGTTACCATTTGTCATTTACCACTTAATTACTCCAGAACAATTCCTTGTTTTGTAGCCCGTAACATGACAAAGTGTTTTCTCTCTGTAGAGCAAGTTTTGTAGCACTGAGGTCAGGGTGTGAATTACTCCTTGTAACTGTAGCAGGTAGTTCCTTCCAATCTCACTCCAGCACACAGCAAGGTACATAAAACTGTGTTTTCCTCATATTTTATCCAACCTTTACCAAGATGGAGAACTGTCTGAGAAACTACAGGAGGAAGGCCGTAGTATCCTCCTCTTTCTTATAATTTTACCATAATTTAGCATGAATTACATCACTTGTTCATGAAAACAGACACAGACTTTTTCTTCATTTTAGTGAAAATCATTTGTCCGTGTGCTCATTAGATTCTCAACACTGCAAACTGGCCTAGCAGGGTTGACTTGAGTGGAATTCCACTCCTTTATTCCGACTGGAGATGTCGGCCACAGTCTATCTATGCAATAGAAGTTGTGAGCAAAATCGGTAGTATTTTGTCCGGTGTAACTTCAACCAGCATGTAAGTGAGTTGAGTAACTTTTGTAGTTATTGTGGAGGAATAAAAACCTTAGCAGGTGATTTAGGTGCTTGTCACATCTCTCTTGTGAATCACTCTCTTTATTGACCGTAAAGGGAACCCAGGGCAGCCAAGACTAAGACATCTGACATTTAGTTGTCTACATTTGAGAAAGATCAATCCCATTCTTAATAAGATTATTTTTTAAAAAAGGAAATTTTAAATGGAAAATGGCAGTGATGACTTGTACAGGCTTGTGCTCCGCTACAATGCAATATTTGCTATATTCCATTTCAAGGTTAAGAAAATAGGAAAATAGGACATCAAATGCTGTATCCAGTTCTGGGCTCCCCAGCTCAAGAGAGACAGGGATCTGCTGGAGAGACATCAATTGAGGCTGCGAGGATGATGAAGGGAGTGGAACATCTCTCCTGTGAGGAAAGGCTGAGAGCCCTGGGGCTGTTGAATCTGGAGAAGAGAAGCCTGAGAGGGGAGCTGATCCATGTCTAAAAGTATCTGAGGGGTGGGGGTCAAGTGGAAGGTGGGATGTCCATCCAGGCTCTTGTCAGTGGTGCCCTGGGATAGGACAAGGAATAACGGGTACAAGCTGTACCCGTTCAACATGAGGAGAAACTTCTTTGGTGTGAGAGTGACAGAGCCTGGCCCAGGCTGCCCAGAGAAGTGGTGGAGTCTCCTCTGAGACTTTCCAAACCCCCGTGGATCTGTTCCTGTGTGGCCTGCCCTGGGTGATCCTGGCCTGCAGGATCCCCTGCAACCCTCCTGCCAGAGCAGGATTACCCAGGGCAGGCCACACAGGAACAGATACAGGTGAGATTTGAAAGTCTCTAGAGAAGGAGACTCCACAGCCTGTTAGTGGTGGGTAGGAAACCAACTTTTTAGGAGAATAGAATATATTCTCTGGGATCATCTGAGGAGTTTAGGTGTCAGACAGCTGTGTGTAGTGCCATTGTAGCCATCCTAGGCTGTCTGAGATACCTTCGTGGAGCTGACAGGCATGAGACAATAGGAGAACTGGGGTCTTTTGGAGTTACAGCTGAAGCCAGGTGAAAGCATCTGAAAAGATAATAGGAATTGGAAATTGCTTTTTATCATTTTACCAACAAAGACTAGAGACATTTTGCTGAGATTTTTTTCTATCAACTGTTTGCTTCTCAAAGTCAGATTATGTAATGCAAATGACCATGGCCCCAGAAACAACCTAATCGATCTCCTGAGTCATGACAGGAGAGCTTGTCAGAAGAGCATCGGGATCCCTTGTGACACGGCCTCTTACTCATGTATTTTGACACCTTAACACCAGTCTTAACCCTTTGGTTCAGAGCAGTGCATTCATTTGCATATCTCCTGGTCTGAAGCAAGATTTGTTTTCAGTTCACTGTACTCTAATGAGAAGATACAGTGTCCATGCAGATCCTTGAGAAAGCTGTTAGGAAACTGGATTTATTACATAGAAGCTCTCTGAGATTCCATTACCCGTAGGTATGGCAGAGCAGGCCCATCGCAAGCCGTTGAAAAAGTAAACTCAACAGGAGGAGAAACTTCTTTGCTGTGAGGGTGACGGAGCCTGGCCCAGGCTGCCCAGAGAGGTGGTGGAGTCTCCTTCTCTGGAGACTTTCCAACCCCTCTGGATCTGTTGCTGTGTGGCCTGCCCTGGGTGATCCTGCTCTGGCAATGGGGTTGGACTCGATGATCTCCAGAGGTCCCTTCCAACCCCTACCATTCTGGATGCTATGATTCTAAATTGGTTCCCTCATTTCTCAAAATGTTTTGGGACGTTGTTCTTCATGAAGAGCGGTGTGGGTGGCACGGAGTAGCTGAGAGCAGATGTGATTTATATTTACTCAGTAGGTTATCTCTGTCCCATCATGTGGATTGTCTCCACGTTAGGATACCGAGTTAGATATTTCTGCTGAGATATGAGATCTAGAGTAGTATCTGTGATGGTTTTCTGGACAGGTGCAAAAGGTTGGATGGTCCATCCTAGCAAGCTTTTATCGGGGCTATTAATATATTTTAGTATAACTTTGATTTAATCTTCCATATAAATTAGTATTAGAAGAATCTGAGAAGAAACATCGAGCAAATGACTTCGATCTTCTCCCTTACATCAAATTGGATTATTTCTTTGGCCGTCCTCTTAAATAACGCACTTTACAGTCTTTGCTTGTTCCCTGATCCATAACAAAGGTTTAGTTCCAGTTCCCCAACAGCAAAATGGCACCTCTGGGTTTCAACGCTGATAGATTTCCATCTAGCAAGCTGTCATCCCTCTTACATCTCAGCACGGCACCCAGTGTGCAGTGGGAGGGTGCTCATACAAGGTGAAAGGCTTCTGGGTGGATTCTGTTCTGGATGCCCCGCAGATGGGCTTTTTCCGGTCCTACAGATGGAAATAAGAATAAGATGCAATTCGCTTCTTCATCCAGTACATAGCCAAGTAAAAACGATGACATTTCTGGGCTTTTTAGTTCTGCTTTGATGCTACAGTGATAGGATATTTCAAAGGTTTGTTTTCCACGGTCATTCGTTTTGATAATCTGGATTCCATCAAAACACCTGCAGAGACTGAGGAGAGGACAGACTGAGAGGAAATACATATGTTCAGGAAACACATTATTCAAAAAGATCTTAGCGATTTGTACTATATTGATAGAAATTCTTGGAATCAAACATTGTAGGATGGCAAAGTTTGAACTGAAGTAGGCACCATCCATTGGTAATTCTCTCCAAGAAGTTTCTGGCCACATCGAAGGCTTGTTTGAGGCAGTTTTACCATTTTAAAGACCGTCATGATGTGTGCTCATAAACTTGTATTCTTAGAATCATAGAATCCTAGAATGACTGAAGTTGAAAGGGACCTCAGAGATCATCTCATCCTACCCCCCTGCCATGGGCAGGGACACCTCTCAACTAGACCAGGTTGCTCAGAGCCTCATCCAACCTGGTCTTGAACACCTCCAGGGAGGGGGCATCCACAGCTTCCCTGGGCAATCTGTTCCAGAGTCTCACCACCCTCCTAGTGAAGAACTTCTTCCTAAGATCCAGTCTAAACCTTTTCTCCTTCAGCTTAACACCATTTCCCCTTGTCCTGGTTGGAGGGTGCCGTGTTGTTCTGTCCTTTAGTTGGGAATTGCTTGTTCTTTGTCCGTCTAGGAGAGCACTGCTTTCTGATCTTCATTGGTGAGAAGGCTGGGAGGATCTCAGAGAAGAAAGAGAGCACCTCTATTTTACTAATTATTATTTAAAGGCTTCCTACTTTCACTGACTATCTACTTTTCCCTCTACCTTGGAGTTCTAGATAATGTCAGCTATCTGCAGTTTGGGAGGTGGAATAGAGGAGGTGACGGTGGGATGCTGTTGGTTATTTGCTAGTGTATCGTCTTTATCCAAAGAAAATGACACCATCTTTCAGAAAGCTCCCCAGCAGCCTGCGCTGCGATGTGTGGTGTGGTTCCAAGAGTGAAACAACCTCTTAAACCTTGCTTGTGAAAGTCATAGCAAGCCAAACTTCTTGGCTACAGCCAGAAGAGAGCCAGTGACAGTAGAGGAGCTGTCTTTTGAGGGCATACGTTTCTTCAGCGGCTGGATGGTTGTGATGCTTCAGGAAAGAAAGTGGAGATCGTAGAATCGTAGAATCATAGAATCGTAGAATCATAGAAACATAGAAACAGAAACATAGAAACATAGAATCATAGAATCACAGAAACATAGAATTATAGAATTGTTAAGGTTGGAAAAGATCTCCAAGATCATCAAGTCCAACCGTCTACCCAACGTTATCATGACCACTAAACCATGTCCTGAAGTGCCACGTCTACATGTTTTTTGAACACCTCCAGGGATGGTGACTCCACCCCCTCCCTGAACAGCCTGTTCCAAGGCCTCGCCACTCTTTTAGTACAGAAATTTTTTCCCAGTGTCCAATCTAAGCCTTCTCTGGCACAGCTTAAGCCCTCTTCCCCTTGTCCTATCGCTGGTTACTTGGGAGTAGAGACCAACGCCCACCTCACTGCAACCTCCTTTCAGGTAGTTGTAGAAAGCAGTAAGGTCTCCCCTCAACCTTCTCTTCTCCAGACTAAAAAATCCGAGTTCCCTCAGCCACTTCTCATAAGACATGTTCTCCAGACCTCTCACCAGCTTTGTTGCCCTTCTCTGGACCCGCTCCAGCACCTCAATGTCTTTCTTACGCTGTGGCACCCCAGACTGAACACGGTACTCAAGTTGTGGCCTTGCCAGTGCTGAGTACAGCATCCCTAGATGCTTAGATCACTTCCCTACTCCTGCTGGGCACACTGGTTTTGATACAGACCGAGATGCTGGTGGCCTTGTTGGCCACCTGGGCACACACTGGCTTATCTTCAGCCGACTGTCGACCAATCTCCTCGGGTCCTTTTCTGCCGGGCACTTTCCAGGCGCTCTTTCCAAAGCCTGGAGCGTGATTGTGACCCAAGCTCAAGACCCAGCCCTTGGCCTTGTAGAACCTCATACAATGGACCTCGATGAGATCATGAGCGAGGTGTAGGCGAGTGTCCTACTGAACATGGTGCCAACAGCAGCCTCTTACCGCAGGTGCTTTGCTGTTTTAAAAGAAAACCAACCCCGTTTGCAAATAAACCCAGCGCTGGCTGATATTTGCAGTTACAAAGAGGGTGGAGCTTGTATCACTTTCTCCATAGCTTTATGGGATGAGTAAAGACGTTGTAAGTGTACTCTCATGTGTCCTACCTAACGTTAACATACCCATCATCTGGTGCAACCCCCCTCCTCCAGCAGGGTCACCCAGAGCAGGGGGCCCAGCATCACATTGTCCGGGCGGGTTTGGAATCTCTCCAGAGAAGTTTCAGATCCTCTTTCATATGGATTCACGCTGTACAATATCCTTCCTTTTTTTTTCCCCCCCATTTTCACACCTTTTCTGTGTAAATTCACCTGAAACGGAAATGTGAAGAGCTGATGCGTTTGTAGTGACTGAACCAGTTGTAGGAGAGCGCCGTGAGTCCCTGCGATGCCGCCTCGCTGTCTCCTCTTGGAAGCTGCTGTGTAGCGGGAAGCTGTTGTGGTGCTTCCTCTTCTAGCTGGGAAACGGTTTTCTTGTTATTTAATTCAGATGCTGACATCATGAGTGCTCTGCTGTAATGAATATTTGATGTGTTGATGCTGATGTAAATGCTCAGCTCTATCTTGGTAGTTCTCTTCAACCTCTGGAACTTTTTAGACAATAATTCTGAGAGTGATAGAGTTTGTCTGCCTGATGCATTTTGATGAAAAGGGGGAATATTTTAATGGATGCTCGGAGAACAACTTCTAAAATTCATTTATTTTTTTGTGGTCTTTGCTGTTATTCTGTGAGATTTTAGCTTGAAATGGTCTCTTTAGACTCTCAGGAGAGAACAGGGCTAGGATCAGTATCTGTGGTGTAGGTATGTAGGACTCATTACTCCTGCTTTCCGTCATAGTCAGCAGACAAAAGGACAGATTTAGATCAGAAATTGTGAAGAAGTTCTTCACGAGGAGTGTGGTTAGACACTGGAACAGACTGCCC
>VWZK01010572.1:0-106655 GCA_013396935.1 Baryphthengus martii
ATCATCTTTGTGGCCCTCCTCTGGACATGTTCCAGGACATCCATATCTTTCTTGTAATAGGGGCTCCAGAACTGAATGCAGGGCTCTGGATGGGGTCTCATGAAAGTGGAGTAGAGGGGGAGAATCACCTCCCTTGACCTGCTGGCCACACTTCTCTTGATGCAGCCCAGGATACAATTGGCTTTCTGGGCTGCAAACATGCACTGATGGCTCATGTTGAGCTTCTCGTCAACCGATACTTTTAAGTATAAATTTCTGCTCTCCAATAAAATTTCTTCATATATGGTTCTCATATAAATCTGTAACATTATTCAGTGCTAGAGAAAAATAAAAAACTGGTTTAATTTCCCTCTCCCCAGTAAAATACCTTCATATATTGTTGTCATATGAATGTGCCATTTTATTAAGGGCCAATGAAAAAAAAAAATAATCTGCTGTTATTTCCCATGGCAGTGTTCAGGATTTCCTGAAAATTTCAGTTGAGATACTACATAGTATTTCCCAAGTAGAGCTCAAATACTGATTAATATATTTCTGCAAAAACCATGTGAGCATATTGAGTAAATATTATTTTCTTTTTCTCATAAATGTGGAAATCGAGGTGCAACAAGGTTAAATGGCATGTGTAATGCATAGTCAAAACATTTAAGTCAAATTGTTGCAATGTATTTCCAAACATTCCTTTGATGCTCCAGAGGAAATACTTGTAAATGGAAATGCCTCTTGTTACTAAGTCTTCTTCCTATGATAGTCACTACCCTCAACTCTAAAAGATCTCCAGGGAAAGAGATTAATTAGTTTTCAATTATGCTACAGAAAAATGTACTTTACATACTTACAATCTGAAAAGCATTGTGGTGTTTCTCTAATGTGTTTAAAAATTCAAAAATATTTTTAAAAGCCACTTAAAGTCAAGCCAAACTCTGACTAATGGAACATGGTGTCATCCTTGAAAGTGCATATTCTCTAATTCTTCTTGGCCTTGCCGTATGACATTACATAGATATTGTCTGAATATTCTGTGAATCGCTATTGAAATTTTTCAAACCAGTTGATAGATGGAGAGACATTTCTGCAGCTTTGCATGGCTTTTAAAAAGAAGCAAACTTCCAAACCTGAAACGTTAAGAAAGTACCCTCAATTATTTTTGTTTCTATATACAAAAGTTCTTGTGTGTCTCAATGTATTATTAACACTTGTGTTTTTTCACAAATGTCTGATATTTCAGAGATAAATATCTGATATTTTCAGGAGACAATTTTACTCGTAGGTATTTCAAATATATTGTTAGCTAATACAATATAATTTTTTTACATTAAAGCAAAGTTTCAGAAAGGCGGATTTTGTTGTTTTTATGATGGAGTTTCAATTTATCACTGTTTTTTTTTTTTAAAAACAATAAATGTTTGGAGATTAGTTTGAAATACCTTCTCTTAAGTGAAACCACATGTGAAACCATGAGCAAAGAGAAAATTTTTAAAGATTATCTCTATACAGTTTGACTATTTTAGTTGAGTAATACAGCATCGCGATTACGTTTGTGTGGAGATTTGTTCTATCACTGAAAAATGCACCCAGAGTTTACAAGACGGACTTAGCATCTGTATTTTAATCTGTTCTTTTTCAAACTCATGCACCAGGCCTGGCTGATCTGTATATAAAAGTATTTATCCCAGAAACCTGATCGTTCCCAACAAACCCCTGCTTTATTATCTGTTCTTGTTGTGGCTTGAAGCTTTTCTCCTTCAACAATTTTGTGTCTGTACTATTCACCTTACCCAAGGGCTCACATCAAGCTTTTCCTGTTCATCTGATATGCCTGACATTATTGGAACCTTAAATTATTGTTCGAGTGGCAGTGCTGAAGTTCAAAACCTTTAGTCTCTTAGAGGGGTCAGCACACTGGTATGTAAAACCAGTGCATAGACATTGAGTGTTTTTGATTTGTTTTAACTAGGTCTCTGATCTCTACAGATAATGACTGTGCATTTGTCACAGAAATTTGTTTCCAGCCTAGATCACAAGATGTTAGACAAGAATTTTCTTCTGTCATAAAAAGACATTTATTATGCCTCTATTAAATCATAAACTTGTTTACTTTAATAATCAGCAGTAAATGTCTAGTTTGTTTCCAAACAGTATAAAATTGTAAACAGAGCAAGTTTAATCATTAATAGAAATCATATGTTCCGTTTTTTTGAGAAAGGCTGTGTTAAATTTTGTTATCAATAACCTCATTCCAAAGGGGGCTAAGTAATTGAAAGGCCAAATCAAATATGTGAGATTTCAAGGAACAGTTGTATGAAACAAGCAATCCATGAAGGAGAGGCAGGTTGCTGAGGACATTTGGGACCTTTTGGTTATGCAGGTCTCATTACCTGGAACTCTAGTATAGAGCTCAACTAATTTAAATGGAACTTTATGGAGGATCTCTAAGATAGTAAAAAAATTAGGTACACTAAAACTCCTAGAATTAATATACTGCAGAATGTTTGGTGAAAAACACTTCGGTAGTGGCGGTGCTGAAGACTCATTGCAGATACCTGCAATTTCACAATCGTGTGAGAGAATAGAATATTTCAGTTGGAAGAGATCTACAAAGATAGCTTGTCCAACTGCCTGGCCACTCCAGGCATACGTGAAGTATATTCTTTTTCATTTTATCATAAAAATGCCCCCTCACACTTCTCAAAAGCCATCTAATATTAATGCTACTGTTAACAGCACCGGGCAGCTTTGTGTCCTTAGCACAGAGGACTATTTTTTATTACAGGAATTTGGAAATTTCCTATTAATTGTTAAGAGAGCTCACCTTTGCAATCTTGTTAAACTCTGTAACGTTTGCCCCTCCGAGGAATGTAGTTGACTTTCTGCCCTCGTCACCCTGAGTGTACAGTCGATCACTGCCAGAATGCCTTCAAATGACAAATCCCCAAATTGTGTAGTGGCTGTTTCACTCTTTTAACCACTGGAAAGTTTTCTGGGTGTTCTGTGCAATTTTAGTGCATATGAATTCTGTGCAAAATTAAGATGACAAAAAATGTTCTTCTATGTAGTTAGATTCCATTTTGGAATATAGTTCTTACAGGCTGGCTGCATGCACTCCTGTACTTGAAGGTCAGCCATGGTAGACAGCATGCCTGCTCTGCCTCCCAGCACCAGGGGGATTACCCACCTACTTCTACTGAAAAAAACAGGAACTGATAAATGGTTCTGCCTTTCATTATCTGGACACAGGGAGAACAAAGTAACACAACTTTTTATCTTAAAACCGTCATGTCTATGACACTTACTGTGTCCTCTCACTACCAACTGACCAGTTCTCTTTTCCTGTCATCTAGGCTACTTAAGGCTCCTGGGTGAGTGAGTGAGCCAGAAAAATGTAATTGAATTTATACAGTAAGAAAAACACCTGACAGCAGTGTAGGATGTATTGCAAGTCTGTTTATACACAGTTATCCTACATTTATTTTCTATTACTGCAAGGAGTTTGAAAGAATAACTTATAGTTGAAAATTTAAATATTTAAAACCTTGAAGTTCTCAAGTAAAACTGTAGAAAAGTTTTGCTCTTGTTTTAGCTAGAAAACATTCAAGAAAATTGCTTTGTAGTGCCTGTCTATTTTTCCCGTTGCTTTAAGGCCAGAAGTGTTCGTGTTTCTGTAATTTAGATTTTATGCCAAAGTTTTGGGAATAGGACATTGGAACTGAGCCCAGAGAATGATATATATTTTGTAGAAACGGGACAGCTCAGAAACTACAGATCAAAGGAAGATGTTCTTCCTTATCTTAAATATGAACCTGCCATTTGGAAATTGAAAATGTAGAAGGGAAAGAGAATTCTAGGCATGAGCTTACCTGTATCAGGTTATTGTTACAATATTTTTAGTACTTTGTTCGGGTCAGCAAAGTGCTCTCCTATTGCAGAAGACCTTCCTCAAAGCCAAATGTCATAAAAATTCTGTGGAAAACAAAGACAGGTGTTCAGTCCATCTGCTTTAGGTATCTAATTTAAGGTGTATGTGTAAGTTAGTCTTCCTAAGCATATTCTGTAATCAGTGGAGTGAGAGAGGCTGCTCCAGGAGCTGATTCTAGCGCTTGTGCTCTATACTGTGCGGTGCCACAGCCTGTCTCTTTCCACTGGCTGCCTGCAGAACTTGGCTCCTGATTTAGAAACCTAAAGTTAAATGCATAAATTAGATGTTGTGAATACCAAAAAAAGAGTACTTCATGACTTAGTTGACATCCATATTGTATATGTATATGTTTTAGCCTTTTACTTATGCCTGACATAAAGGTAGCTGTGGCAGCTTAGAGTTCATTTTGTCATTAATGTTTTGTATAGAGAAAAAAGGCATGTAATTATAGAATATTTTTCAAATACTAGATGCTTTTGTATATGATGTCTTTCTACTGTGCAAAAAAAATAAGAAGCAAACCAAAAATCACTGAGCTATGGTTGATATTTAATAACACAGAAAGAGGAAATACACATATTTTTAAAGGATCTAGTAGACTTAGTATGAGTTTCTTTGACAGATTGCTTTACCCAGCAAGTTATTTTGTTCCAGAGCGTACTGGCAAATTATGCTGAACCATCTGATAAGAAAATTTTCATTTTAATGTTCCAAGGATAAAAATCACCAGGTTTTTTTCCAGGGAAAATTTTTGCCAGAAGTACTGTAATACAGTCCTGGCTAATTTTTATTTGCTTAGAGCATCCTGTAGATTATTTTATTGTTGGAAGTATTTTTAAATGTTCTTAGAAGTACACTTTAAAATCACAGCTTGTGCTTCTGTCCCTCGCTTTCTCAGGCTGTGTGGCATCAGGGACAGTATCTTGCTAAATTACTGATGGCATGATGATTACAGAAATGGTCACTGACTGATAGTCAGTCACAATTTATTTCAAATCACTGTCCACACTTTGCAGCATAAATCAAAGTTTTACCAAAAGCTCTTTGGTATGGCACAGCTCTTCCTAGAAAACTTCTTCTGAAGAGCATTACAGCTTTGCCAGGCATCATCTGCTGTGCATGAATGGAAACATTGAAAGACCACATGTACTCAGGCAGTCCAGAGTAATTAGAAGTTCGCTGGACTACCACACATTCATAGGAAAACTATTGGCAAAACAGGTTAATTTAAGAACCAGCAAATGTGCCAAATGCAAAAATCTCTTTCTGGACACAGAGAATCTGTTTTTCTATTTTTTTCCTATCCAATTGGCAATAAATGATAGTCTATGAATCTAATTTGCTATTAAATTGAAGGTAAATCGTTGCCAAATCATGACATAATGGTCTCAAACAATTTCTGTAGCAGGAAATATAATTTGTACATCTTTGCAGCGACGATGTACTGTTTCATTATTTCTTTCTAACCCATTTAATAATTGCAGTAATTTTAGGTAAGTGAAGCCCAAGTAAATGATTCCCAGTGGTTTATTACTTACTGTTTTTCTGATCTCTAGTTCTTTACTATTTTCAAAGGATTATCTACATATGAAACAATGAGTAAATACCCCATGTAAAGATTTTCTTTTAAATGGGGGGAGGGGGTGCGTAAGGCCTTATTTTCTTCGACACTTGAATTCAGCTGTTCTGGACCATCTCTAGCTGATCTTCAGAATTAACTTTGGAGAAAAACTTTTTTTCTTTTAAGGAGGAAGATACTGCCCCACTTTAAGAGGTGTCAAAATTAAATTTCAATGTAGCAGTTTGTACTAATAGGAAGGAACAAAAGATGTACAGAAAACACACCAGATAAGGTTGCTACTCTGGTAGGAACTTCTCCAGCTGTGCAGCAGGACATGATGTCTTTGCTATATGTTTACTGTAAGATAGACATGACGGACAACAGATGGGCAGAAGAAAAAAACAAATTAACAGAAACATATATCATGGAATTGAGTAGCAAAGAAATTTTTTAAATTGTCATAATTCCATTAGTGCAAATATGAATAAGTACTATTTTCCTGAATATCATTCTTATGAACAATTTCTCAGTCAGTTTAAATGACTTTCATATGCTTTGTGTTCATTATAAATGAAAAATAATTTCAATAATTTATTTAAATTTTGCTTAATAGTACTGCTTTATTCATATTGTGTTTGAAGAAACTAATTTTCTTTATCGCAATTTAAGTACAAAGAAAGAAGAAATAGAATCAACCATATACAATTTTCTTAGAGCAAAGAGCTATAGGGAGTTTAACCATCCTCTTTCACTACAAAATACTGGTGTTTTGTCTTAAGTAACGAATTTTCTTTGCATACATAGCTTCAGTTTTGTTCTGCATACTATTTTTACGGAGATGATAGGAAAATTTTGGAATTATATCTTCCTTCTTTAAATGAATTTATCTTCAAATTTCCTTAAATAAATATACAGTAGAAATTTTCATTGAAATACCTTGTTTAGAAATTTTCTGGGGTGCAAGTCTTTTATAAAAGGCTTAGTACAATATTTCTCTGTATTTAGGGGAACATAAGAGTAAATCAGGGAGGAAAAGTAGCTTCTGTTCTTCATGCTCTCACCTGTTTTTGATCCCTCCCTTGGTTCCATGGCTAACTCACTGGGAGTGGAGAAAAATGGCAATGAATCAGCTCACTATAGTATTCAGCAATATAAACAGTCATAAGCTATCTGACTCATACTAGGCACATAGAATCTATGATAATCAAAAATTATATATATTCAATTCCAAGTTTTGTCTATTTGGAAGTTTCTGAGAACATATGAGAACAAATCTGAGAACAGATCACGGAGTGAAAACTTACATTTGGTTTTGGCTTTTTTTTTGGACAGAATGTCAATTTTTTTCTCATTCTCTATGAAGAATCTCAAAATACCAGTACACTTAGGAAAACTCAACTGTTGCATAAAGATTCACTAGCACAAGTTGAAATCAAGGGAGAGAAAAAGGATACCAATCAGAAAGGAAAATGCTTAGATAAAATCCCTATTTGTTTCAAGGTCTAATTGGACTTTTACTACACTTTAAGAAGGAGGTTCTTGTGGATTTCAGAATGGTTCCTTTTCCTTCCAGCTTGTTAGAAAGTCTCTCCTGCTTGCCATTTTGAGCTTTGCATCTATTATCCATGAATTGGATTACTGAAACTCACTGTATCAGAAGATTAGTGTATAGTCATAGGTAGATACAGAAGATACTTGAGCATTTTCTCCATTGCATCTGTGCCTATAAAGCCCATGCTTCTGTCCTCTACTGGCTTTCAGTTAGCTTCTGATGCTAGTCTGAGGCTTTGATCTTCAAAGTAATCTTCAAAGCAATTAATGGATTAATTCTTAGCTAAATTATGAGAATTCACTTTGATGTACATAACTATTCTTGTTGCTCTCCTGTAAAACAAAACAGATTATTAAATCCAAAGTGAGAATAAAGGGCTCACAATCAAGGGGATCTGTCTGTAGAAAGAGCAAAAATCTGGGTAAAAGTGGATGCGTCTAGAGCTTTATGAACATCTTTTAAAAGACATTTCCATCACAAACAGTTGTGATGTCATGACAGCTCTTTTCACCTAATAAATCCCTGCTGAAAAGAAAGGAAAATAAGAAGTCTTTAAGGGACTGGAGGAAATTCTGGAGGCTCTTTGCAATCCACTAGGGACTTGGTTGTCACTATTCATTTCATGTAGAAGGAACTCAAGTACTTCAGTAAGGGTAGCTGTCTATAAAAGAGATGACTTACTGGTTTTATCACTAATATAATATCAGTCACAAATAATATTGACTGAGAAATTACAACCCATTATTCTTAAATAAAAAGGGGGAAATGGTAATTAGATATTAAGAGCATGTCCTTTACAAAGTAAGCAATAATAGTATTTTCCCAAAGCAAAAAGTGTATATAATCATAGCATTTGATGCATCCCCTTTAATTTGCATATGCCTCTCTTGGGGCTAATAGCGTATTATTTACTGGCATTAAAAAAAAGAAAGGCAAGACAAGAAAGAATGTCCTTTATCACAGAAGGACGTGACAAAAATTTGGCTACTGGCACAGTGTTACTGGCTTCATGAGAAACAAAGAACCTTGCAGTCTTCTTGTAAATGACTACTGTGACTCAAAACTAGAATTTTAGGGGAGAAGACTCCAAACAGCAGGTAATTTACCAGAAGATTTTTACCTTCCTGTTCCATGCTGTTGATCTCCTAAACAAATACAACCCAACTTTGCTTTGTCAAAATCCTGTCCCCTGTCACTATGATCTGGTGCATGCAACTTATAGGACAGTTACGTGGTGAACGTGCATTTTGTCACATGATGAGAAATGAGATGTGAGATGTTTGTGAGCAACACATGGCCTCCTCATTGTCCGTGGTTAGAAGACCTCAGGAAGGAGTTTGTCCAGGGATGGGCTATGGAGGAGACTGTTCTGGCATGTCCTATGGAGTATGCAGACAATAGCACAGGCACTCTTCTCCTACAGAGCTTGTTCCAGTGTTTTGAATGAACCAAAGAGGTGAACTGGGTGAAAAATGAACATTTTTCATAATATGCCTATTTAAGTCTTGCTAGAGAATTTAGTCGACCTGAATGAAACTTGAATTGGATATTGAGAAATGAATTTCACCTGGAAGTAACCAGTATGCTCCTGCGTTCTGGCCAGTCTCCATCAAGCTACTCAGAAATCAAGCAGCTGCACTTTACCAGGACATTCGGCCTGGTATTCCAACTAAAGGAAAAACTTTCCAGTCATGCAATCCAGAGATCATCATAGATGATTCAAGCAAAGACTATATAGAGATTTTTAGTCATAATATCACAAAGAAGAAAAAACTGTTCTCATTCTTGTAAACCAAGTGTGCAAAAGCAGTGGGAATTAAAGGAGACCATAAGATTATAGTCTTCTTTCAGAGCCTCTATATTAGTGCATGTGCTGAGATGAGGATGTGTGCTTTTGACTTAAATCTCCTGATCAGTCTCACCCTCTGTTCAGATCTGGTTCGTATTCAGTAGCTATTCAGAATGCCTGAAATGAGTTTAAACTAAGCTGGAAGATGCACCAAAGTGGACCTGAGGCACCCTACTGTAACGGATACTCAGTCTGTGGAACTAGTTTGCCACTGAGAACTGCCTCTTCCATGAAATGCCTAATGTGGACATTAGTTAGGAGATGAGCACCAACAGTTTGACTGCAGTTTTCCTTCTGCTGGGCTGCTTTAGTTGCTGGTGATACACATAGCCTTTGACCACAGCGGAAGCAATGCCCCCTTAATACATACAGTAGCAGATTTCTTTGGCTGCTATGAAGTGCCTCCTTTATCAGCGAGCACAACGTCTGCTTCCCTGGATTGAGTTTCTGCCACGTGGCTTTCATCCATAACGTAGTCCAAAACAAACATCAGGAAAGATGTCTAGAAGAGTGTGAGCCGAGCAGTGCACAGAATATTCAGCATGAGTAGGAATCATAATGTTCCCTATCCAAGATATTACTCAATTTTACTAAATTACTATGTTTGATCCCATTTGGTGTAAGCCTAAAACATGGCACCATGAAGTAGAATTCCTTCTTTTCTCTTTTGTTTAATCCAGATGGTTTCACCAGTACTGTGGTTCTGCTGCCACCTGTGCATCCTGAAGCCATTACAGAAATGAATCATCTGTTCAATGTTAACTATCACAATGGCAGTGAAAATCTTCCATTGACTTTGGAGTCTTTGCAATGTCACTTATATTGCTGCTTTGCCAAAATAAATAGAAGAAATGAAGCAATATAAGAAATGAAATATAAAAGGATAGCTGAAGTGCTGAACGTGCACCTAGAAAAGTAGTGTGAGCTACTTTAATATGTTCTACATCTCATAGCTATTCCCAGCATCAATAGATACTACATGTTATGTCATAACCATTTATAAGTAGTATATATATTTAGATTTTTATATACTATGTTTTTCTTACACACATTCTGCAACATCCCAAACCAGTGATCAACTGAATAAATGACAGGTGGCTAGAGACACAAGTGGATTTAAGAATATTATAGAGGTTTACAAACTTTGATATTTGTCAGAGAATCCCATTTGGTATAAAAGAACAAATGCAATTGAAAATGTGGTACAGTATACATACCTTAAACTCCATGAGATAATTCTCAAATGAGACAGTATAGAGTGTGCTCATGTGTGTGTATAAAAAAAACACAAAAAAAAACATCCTCAATGAACATTACTTGTTATATAGGTTGATTCAGATACTTGTGTGGGTTTACCAGAGAGCTGTTCTTAAGCACTCAGTTGTGGCCAGCATTGAGACCAGCCCTGTCACTCACTTAGCTACATGATTAGCAGCAGCCAGAGCCAGTCTCAGATTTCAGAAGTAATAAACAGCAACTCAAACTCCCACACAGAAAATTGGGAAAATTAAAATAGTCTTTCTGTTGCTCAGTCAGCTAATTTCCTCTCCCTGCGAATATGAATCAGATGGCTTAGCCAAGAATACTTTATTGAAAAGAGAAACAAAAAGAACAGCAGGGAAACACTGCAACATACAATATCTAATTACTCCATCCCCACCATGGAACCAAAACTGTTTACTCTTCTGTTGGTTTCTTGGTGAAGCAAGTGCTAGGCCAGCTGGCCGCTGCCTACCTCCTGCAGTAAAACCTCGCTCACAGTTTGCCATTCGCAAGTTTCATGGCTTCCTCTCCTATCCGGCTGAGTAGCAAGACCTTCTCCAAGATTCTGATGATCCTGCTAGCTGTGCTGTTTTAGGAAAAAAAAGACACCAAACACAAACCAGTAAAGAAGCATAAGGATCAACACACATTCCCAAGCACTCACTAGCAGGGGGCTTCCTGAACAGCCTCTCCTGTCCATGCTTTTCACCATGTCTTTTGCCTTCCAGAGTTGCAAACAGCTACTCAAAGGCACACTAAGGCTTAGCTGTTCAGAACATTTAGGCACTGTTACAAGACCCTTGCAAGATGAAAATAACTGGGTTTATTGTTCTGCCTAAAATATATGGTGGTTGAAATACGCTATTCAGTTTACATTCAAATAGTAAGACGACTTAAGATATATGTCAAACTTTATGGTTAAACTGCTCATCAAAACATATTTCCAGTCTGTAGAACCAAGTAACTATCCATGTTTATGGCTCAGATATGATTATTGTACCATGTAATAATCATTAGACTGAAATCTTAATAACCTAAAATTGATTCCTGGTCTTTTGAAAGGGTTAAATCTGTTCAAATTCCAGTAGTAAGTGTTGTCCCTTTCACAAAATATTCATAGCAAATCTAGCAGCCTGTTTCGAGGACATCCAAATCAAGAGGAAGCAGCATGTGCTGTCACTTCATGTTCTAGTCTAGCCTTTCCTGGTTGCATACCATTGTAAAGTTGCAAACTCATGTGGCCTTTTTTTTTTTTTAAGAGGGTGTATATATGCATAATTAGCGGTGTGCTTCACTCCACATGCAAGGTTTAAATGACTGCCTATAGTATATTAAAAGGTCTTTTAAGCAAAATTACTTTCCAAAACAAAAATTCTTCATGTGACTATTAAACTACAAGTTTCAACTTACTATCTAAAAGGTAATGTCTGTGATTGATTTGGGCACAATGCCACTGCTTAATTTACTTTGGCTTGAATTTTTTTTCACCCTTCTTCTGGCTGCTCTGGCAAATGAAAGTATTTAACACAGCAGTTACCCCATCAGAAAGAAAAGATAAATTAAATTCTCATGAATGCATTTTTAGTCCACTTTATAAAGTGCTGCTTGACTATACTGCATTTTTTCAGCCATTGACAATGAGAAACAAGCATTTCAATGGCAAATACAACTCGGAGATTTGCAGTAGGAGGAGGTTTATGAAACATATGATTGTAAATAAGTATTGAGATAATGTGGTTTACAGGATGATAACTGTATCCATTCAGCTTGTTAGTATTTTATCAGGTTTCTAAGGGTTTTTTTTATAAGCATTTTAGTATTATATAATGTTTGCAAATAAAAGGATCCTACAACTTTTCATGTAAAATTCATAATATAATGATTTCTGTGATGCAGCAATGCCTTCTAGGTCTTTTTATCAGACAATTTTAGTTAGACTTTTACAAAGGAGTCTTTTTGTTTTCACATAATTTTCAGGCTGTCATACTAGACATTGTGTATGTATGAGTGCCTTTGCTCTTCAGCTGAATATGCAAGGCACTTATATCTCTGATATATGAATATATCAGAGATATAAATAACATTTGTGGATTCATATGTTTTGTTTGTCTCTAAGTGTGTATATTTTACAGAGTCAATCACAGGCATGTTTTCAATAGCGTCATTAGTATTCGCTTGCCCTTAGTTGAATACTTAATTTTTAAAAAAATTAACAAATAGCCTATTCAAAAGATTGTGAGATAAAATATCTAAGTATTTCACAGATGTCATTGTTGCCATTTGTGATTGTCAGATTTGAATCTGCAGCGCAAAAAGCACTTGATGACGTATCACTTTTTTTCAGTGTAGGTTGTAAACAAAACCTTACTAATACTATTGTGATCATTTGTGTCAAATAAAACCTTTTCTACCCTCCAAGAATAATAGTTTAATAGTCTTTAGAGCCATATAATTTTGTCCAGAGCTATTAGTGGCACTTTATGTCATATAGTCATCAAATGCATTTCTGTGAAAGAGAAAAGAATAAATATTTCATGGCTGCAGCTTTTGAAGAACACTCTGTCTTTCAGTCTTGGGCCAGTCTTTCAACATATGTGACAATCAGAAGTCTTTAGCAGATGCAAAATGCGTCTTGTCTCCTTGTAAGTGAAGATCGCAGGAAGTATCTGAAATATTCATCGCATAGGAAAAAATCTGAGCATTGTGAGGAATTGCTGAGCCCTGTAATCACAGCTTACCCATTTGTTCTTACCTCCTCATCATTGGCCCTAAAACAGTGAAGAGCGTGGCTAGTCACAATACTTCGGTTAAATACTTTCACTAATTGTCAAGATATGTTATGTAACGTTGTGACCTTATGCCTTTCATCTTGTTTTTTCTTTCACTTTGGACATGATATTGAGATACCTCTGAGTGAAATCATGCCTACATCATTTTTTAGTTATAAGCTTTTAAAATTTTTTTCGCTCATAATTATTTTTTGCTAAATACCTGCCTGCTTCCAATGTGTCTCTGGAAAAGACTGATGTCTATTCCGGTCTTCATTCATGGGCTAAAGTAGGCTTGCTATAAACTGTTAAGGGTAGATCATACATGATCTCTTCCTGTTATTCTAGATCTCAGCTAAACCCAAAGCTGATATAATCAAACCTACTTTTGGCCTATTACCATGTGAGAGAGTTTGTGCACCATGCCCTTTGAATGAACCTGTGACCTTGTGTTGCAGTCTGGGCTAGCCACTACATTGCTGGAAGCTATTAAATCTTGTGTTGCTTTATCTCTGTTAAATGTGGTTAAGTGAAAGGACATTATTTTAACTGGCTGCTGTGTCAATGGAATTTCCTGAAGACTATGCTCACAGCATTTCAGCTCTAATACTGTGCTCTGAAATGTTAGGAAAATTGAAGCTTTAGAAAGAATTAAACGCATTAGTTTTTCAAAGAGAAAAGAAAGGTTGAATTCTCTCTCTGTACTCCAAGTTCTACACTTTAAATGGCGTTTTCAATGTCTTTTTTTAAAGTCTATTCACATTCTTCAGAATATGAAATTTCTTCACAGAGGTGAAAGCAATGCATTTTTAACAAAGACATTGTTCATTCCATTATATTAGTGATTTATCATTACTAATACAATGACATAGAAACATGGGAAATTAGAAATAAATGTAGAAAGAATGCTGAAACATGTTTAATGAAAACTAGCCATGAAAAATGAGCCCCTGAGATGGATATAAGAAAATTGTGTCCATGTGGAAAATGACACATTCAGATTTCCAAATCTACGTTTTCCTAAATGCAGATTCATCAACTGAAGTCAGTAAACTTTCTCGCATTTTTACTAGCATCTAAAAGCAAGAAACCATGGAAGTGGTTTCTTTGCATGGCAAAGACAGATGTTAAGCTTGTTTCATGCCATATCTGGCTGCAGATAACAAGAGAACCTGAATATACTGTGGCTGGCTGATCATTTTCAAACTTTCAGGGAACATTCTTAGCACTAGTGATTATTTAATTTAATTGAGAATTGGAAGATCTAATATACTTAATTAAAAATGGCTATGCAGTGGTGCTGATGGGAAGAAGAAAAGGCTTTCTTCATGAAAGATATGAACTTTGCCAGCTGGGAAAGAAGCGACTTGAAAAAGATAAGGAGAAATAATTGCCTGGGAAGGTGTGGTTCAGAAAGGGTGAGGTGCAGAGGCTAGTTATGAGGAGTCTCAGCATGATCAGAAAGGTACCAAAAGCTCTATTACATATCTAGACTGTATATATCAAGCAGACAAAATCCAGGTGTAGAGAAACCTAGGATTTAGGGAAGATGTCAATTTGAAGGATGTTTTGCTGATTACAGAATTTATGAACTTTACCTGGAATTTAAAGAAACTGACTCTGGAAGAAGGCATGTGTGACAAACAATTTTCTGCAAGGACTTTGAGAGAATATTTTCTTGTGGGGCAAGTGTGAATTTCTAATGTGGCAGGAGAAAGAGAAGGGGCAGGATAGTAAGGAAGCTGGGGGTAAAAGTCACCCTGAGAGAAGGAGCTGAAGTGTATCTGTAACTCATTACATACTCTGCATCGATGCCCTCAGTTGGTCCATGCAACCCATTGCCTCTCCCTGCACAAGCCTTTCCCCTCACTGTATTCACAAGCCTCTCTTAAATCCCTCAGCTGCCCGCACCTATTAGTGGCAGTAGATTTCTGTGCTACTAACTCTTACTGGGCATAGTGCCCAACCTGCTGAAGCAACACTCTGTGCTAACTTCTAACAATTTACGGTTTTACTGCTTTCCTGCTATGATAATTTTCCTTCATGATATTTGAAAACCTGTAACAGCCATTTGTGATTGTAACCCTAATATGCCATCAAACAAAAACTGTGCTCGGTTAACTGAAGCTGCATGGTGTAACTCATTTATTGGAAATCCATTAATATCCTTGCTGAATTTAAATGAGGTGAATAGCTTTGCTAATATATAGTCCTCTAATATCTAAAACTCTTTTTAAACACTGCTTCTGTTGAAATAAGAGATTGGTGTTTGTTAGGAAGTAAAAAGAGTTACTTGAGAGCCTCTTTTCCTTATGGGAAATAGGAAAGACACTTATAAGCGAACATTGCTAACTACATATGCATTAGATTTTGTGCTTACAAAAAAGTCTCATACAAGTGAGCAATGGCAAAGCGATTCAGTATTTTCCTTATTGATTTGACAAGGAGTGAGACTAATCAGCAGTTCATTAAATCTTTTAACACCAGAAAAAATAACTATTTTCATTCTATTTTTATTTGGGAGAAGTGATTCCTGATGCCCACATATTGCCCTTGATCTCTGGCAACTAGGAATCCAGTCACTGTACTTTGTTTCCAGTTGTTTTCAGTTCAGCTGCCTGATGAAATGAGATTCGTTGGTACGCATTCTGTCTGTCCATCCATCTGTCAGTCTAGCCTCAGAGTAGAAAACAGTCCCTTGCACACAGGGGTGTCCATGCAAGGGAATTCTTCAGTGAGCCTAATGCACCGTAAACCTGCACTTCACCTTATTAACAGTAACTTCCCTGTGTGGACAATCCTTTTATCTGTTCTGCCTCTGGGAGCCTTCGGATCACTGAAGGCTTTCTCAAACATAAAACTGACTAACTTCTACAGAAGTAAGATCATGTATAGACTTATATCCTGTAAGTCTAAGTAAGCATTTTGAACGAATCCACTTTAATTTATTTTTGCAAATTAAGTGTTCTGAGGGAAAAAAAGTAAGAAATGGTGCAGGCAGCCTAAAATATTGTTTTAGCCATTTCACTCAATGTGTCAGTTTACTTGTTTAAGAAACTGACGCTTCTTTTGGTTAGCTTAAATAAGGCCGCCTATTAGCTCTCTACAGACTGAATTTTTATTCTTCCAAATTCATACTCTTGTCGTCTTTTTTTCTCCACGCTGAGTTAGACCCAATGATACTGTCTGAGCAAAATGATCTTTTCTTCAGCTACCATAGAAGTACTGGAACTTTTTGTAGATCTAGTATAATTACTTGGAAATAAATTGTGAAATATTTTCTTTGTATGCCCATTGGAAGATTAAAGCTATTTAGATTTGGTTGGAGTCTATGAATGGAAAACGTAAAAATAACAAAGTGCTTTTCCAATCTTCTAATTCTTAAATATTCCAACTGTTTTTCTGTAAATTATATTCAGAACCTTTTGTTAATAATTACAGAAAGACAAAGTTAAAAGGAACCTCAGGAAGTCATCTAGTCCGTGCCTGTTGTCCAAAATAGAATCTGTCGTATCCTTGTCTTTCTTGATAGATATCTTCATAGTTGACCTCCAGTACCTCAAACTCCGTAATCTTCCTGGGTGGTCTGTTCCTAATCTTTTCCAATAGAATTTCTTTTTTTTCCTGATGCCTAAAAAAACCTTTCTTACTGCAGTTTAACTGCATTATCTCTGATTGTATTCATCATATGATATGAAGAATAGAGTTTCTTTTCTCCTGTTTGCAACAGCCTTTTCTATTTACAAAACCCCTCTTCAGCCCCTCCCCTTCCCTTTTTTTCTGGCTAAACAGTCCCAATTTTCCTTCAAAGATCATATTTTCTAGATCAGTCTTTGTATTCCAAACAAACAGATCCCTTTGCGTGGTGTATGGCACCCAAAACTGATCTTGCTTGAGCCATCACTGATTCTGTAAAGAACCTAAGGAAAATTTCTGCTATCTTGCCAGTTGTACTGTGGTCCTATACCCCAGTTCAGTCATTTGCCTTTCTCACAGTGTAAGATTGTTGGCATATTCATTGCTAACTCATCACTTTCCACTTTAGCCCTGAGATCGTTTTCAGAATAGTTACTACCTAATTAATTGATCCCCTTCCATACTTATGCAGTTGGGTATACCTGCCTGTAATACTTTTCGCCTGTCCCTATTGCAAAGTCATCCTTTCTTTTCCAGACCACTCTTCAACCTGTAAAACGCATAACTGAATTTTAATCCTGCTCCAAAAGATATTTACAGTCTCTCCAGCTTTGTAGTATCTGCAAATTTAATAAGTGAACTTTCTTTTTCCATTATTGAACAGTGCTGGACTTAGGATAGAGATTGAAAGTAAGTAGACCAGACTATTTTTTCCCTCTTTTAAAAATAGCAATCCATTTGCTCCTTTTCAGTCCTCCAGCATCTCATCTGTCCTCCATAATTTTTCAAAGACCACTAAGCCTTCTGAGTCTATTTCAATCACCTAAGTCCCCTAAAATGAATGAAGTTTATCAGCACAGATGATCTGAGAATATCTGTGTTATTCAAGCACTATGTAACCTTTCCTTTTCCTATTACAGAGGGAGATCTTATCCCTTTTTGCTGGTATTAATTGTGTCCGCTTGCAGTTGATCTTTTTGTGAAGCCTAATGCAAAAGAGGTTTTTACTACATTATGAGTCTATAGATTATTCTCTTTTTTGAGTAGCAAACTAATATTTTCCTTGGTTTTCCTTTAGATAACTGTAAAATTCTAATAAGCAATTTGTCAGACCAGGCATGAGCTGTCAATCTATACACAAACACAGAACAGGAAGAAATCTTCTGAGTTAAAAATTCCAGGCAATCACAGGCGACGGCATCTTACGGTCATTTCATGTAGTCATCCAAGTGATATCTGAAAGTTATTAGATTACTTGCTCCCACTTTTCTTCTTGAAAGGTTGTTTCAAAGCCTGATGACTCTGACAGAAGAAGGTTCTAAGTTTTAGCCAAAATATGCTCCTGACTACATCATACTGATGGCTCATAACTGCCCTGCACTTGATTCATTCATCCAGAATTTCCTTTTCGGAGGCTGCCAGATTATGGCAGAAATTTTTGTTCTACCAACTAAGTAGATTTAGCCCAGGACACTTGTCTTAAAGGCACTCTCCTCTGCAGTATTAGAAGTGAATATTCAACAGTCATTGTGTTTAAAAGTTTAGCTTTTAACAGCAGATCAACTATTAATGAATGAAATATAACATTTTGAACCAACTCTTTTTTTTTAAGGTAGATTTCAGAAATACAAACCTTCTTTATACAGTCTTTTGAAGGCCAGATCCTTAGCTGATGTTCATCAGTGATATACTTCTTAAAATCATGATTTACAGTAATTTTTACTGTAGCCTTAAGAGTATGTTGGCCAAAAAAGCACAATTGCTTCTAATGTAGGATGTTTGGACCTAGTTTATTGACATAGAGTTCATACTCTTGACAATCACTGGAGATCAAGATGAGCACTGGAAAGAAGCCTACTGAAGCTACAGAGCACTTTGACTGTATCCAGAGCTTCATAGTCACACAAATTAGTAGACTTGGGCACCTCAGTAAAGAACTGAAAAGAGCACTTTAACATAAACATTTCAAAAAGTATGCTTCATTCATGAAAATAAAGTTCAAACTGGCATGCAAGGTTGAAAGTCTCATACTGCTTTGTAGCAAAGAAATGGCTAAATGATACTCTTATCTGCAGTAAAATTAAATTGACCCGTGTTACCAATTTGTTGACTGCTGGGATGAAACAGCACTGTTTGTTCTAATATTTCCTTTTAACAGCTTAGAAGTCATTTAGAGCATAGTATTCTTTCCCAGTATATGAGTTGCTACAAATTGGAGTGCATTAACACATGCGCAAGTATAGAAATAACAATCCTCTCAAAGGATCTTCTGAGATATGGTGAAAATTGTGTAACTGTTCGCATACTAGATATTCATTTAATTTCATGGTTTCAGCTCTTTTTACCCTGTGAATCTGCTGTGGCTTAGGAGAGTCTCTCCAGCTTCCTTGCCCAGCTCTATTGAGGCACACTAGTCTGCAGTGGAGGGGCAGAATACTGCCTTGAGCTGGAGACAGGGGCCTGCCACGGGGATAGCAAAGAGCTTCCAGGCAGGATTCTAAGAGGCCCTGGAAGTTGCCTTCAGTGACATTTTTTTCCTGTTCCAGAGCTAGCAACTTGTGTTGCCTTCTGAGGAAGGAAGGCCAAAGCCAGGCTTTTATTTTCTGTTTGGGCAGCAGAAAAGAAAAAGAAACAAAATTGCAACTGACTCTTAAGAGTGTGCGGAAGCCTCCTTTACTATATTTCAGGTCCCTATGTCTACAAGTGGAACCATAAATCTAACTGCAGTAATTGCAGATAAAAGCAAATTAAAAGATGAATTTGAAACTCTAGAGACTGTTCCTACTTCTAATTTTTTTTTAATCAGGTGATCTAGAGTTCCATTCAGCTTCAGCTCAGTGCCTGGGCACAGTGCCAATAAAACTGAAGTGTTGCCTATCCAGTAACACTAATTACAAATGACTGTTTTAAATTTCTCTTTGTGTGAAAGTGTTTTTGTTCCTGTATCTCCTGTTTTAACAAGAGGCCATCTAATTTTTAATTATTTAACTTCGTCATTAGTCAAATAGATTCAGAAATACTTCTCAATTCTGAATATTTGTCAAGTAAACTGATTAGAAATGTAAAGGGTATTTGTAAATTAATCATCAATAACTTATATTTATGCATTTTCCTTACGATTCCAAAAAAGAAAAAATATTTTGCAAGAAAATGTAAATCCTTTTAAAATTTTAAATCCTTTAAAAATTTCTTAAAAGAATATGTTTGTTTGTAGAAGTACATATCTAAGCAAGTGATTTGAGGTTAAAATTTACTTAGGATCCAAATTCAGAGTTTAACCATAAGAAAATATGGACCTTTCCTCATTCGTTTCTTAGTTACAAACATTTGGCAATTAAATGTTTCATTTGATAAATACAAGGTGGGGGAAGAGGCTAACTTTAGACTAACTTTCTAGTCCACGCTGCATCAGTTATCTGGAGAAGGTGCTGATGGTATTTTTTTGTCAGGGATTTCTGATGCAATCTTTCACTTACAAGCAAAGTGATCCAGAATACAGTGGATTAAAGAAGGTGCTGCTGCTTTCCCTGCTCCAAGCCCTTTTTTTAGCCATTCTTCATCCCAGAAGCTTTTTCTGTGTTCTCAAAATCGTTCTCTCTATACTTCTACCAGTTGCAGGCATCAAGGTGGTTAAAGTCCCCATAAGGACTAATGCCTATGAATGTGAGGCTTCTTCCAGTTGTTTGAAGACTTCATCCAATTCCTCTTCCTGATGAAATTATAGCAGATACCAATTACAAGAGCAGACCGTGTTGGTCTGCCCACTAATTTTCACCCGTCAGCTCTCTCCTGACTCCTGACCTATCTCATGGCGGAGCTACATGCATTCCAGCTGCTCTCTGTCACACAGTGCAGATCTCCCTGCCTCCTCCTTCCCATCCTGCCCTTCCTGAAGAGCCTGTATCTTTCCACTCCAGCACTCCATCTTTGTGATCCCAGTGCCATCATAACCCTGTAGATGCATACTGACTTCTAAGTCCTGTTGATTCCCGCTACGGTGTGCATCAGTGTACAAGCATTACAGGATTACAAACACCAAAGTGTGCCCATTCCTCACAACAGGATTGAGAGGTTTCGCCATAACGCTGTTCTACAAGCACTTCCTTCTCTACTTGTTTGCTGCCGATTCAGACAGGTATAAAAATTTCAGTGAAGGCAGGCAATTATCCTTAATTTAAAATACTACTGAAAGATGTATCTGTCCTCTCCTTTCTTTCTTTTAAGTTGACTATTTGAGAGTAAGCATCCAAAATAAACCTGAGAGTTTCCATCTAAATGCTCTGGTTTATTCTGTTTAGACCAAAATTACCTCCAGACACAGGTCTTTCTCACCTCAGCTAAATTCTGCTAACACATGCTATATTAAAGTTCTGAAAATAAGTAGCAGTAAAACTGAGTGGGTAAACGTATTGCCAAACTCAAAATTCACACTACATCCTTAACGATTTTCCAAATATGGGAGTATACAATGTCATTAATGTATGTAAAGAGCAGCTCCTACCACACTAGAAGGAGATTCACTATATTCCACAGCCATGACCCTCTTTCTTCTTCTCTCAGAATTTAAGGCTCCCACTGTTTTTATCCTTCACAGTCCAAGAGAGACCATCCTCTGGTTCAACTTTCTGAAATCTAGTGTCAGAGGAAAGAAGTACCATTGCCCATATTCTGGACGTGGATCCTATAAGTTAGCTAGCAAAAAGTAACAGTTTGAACTAGGAAGGCTGTATTTAGTTTTTGTTTGTTTTGCTTATAACTGGAAAATTATCTAAACAGTGTTAATTTCTCATGTATGGCTGCAGGGTACTGCTGGAGAGAACATATCTAGTTTAGTATTTGATATGGCTGATTGAAGAGCAGTTTGATCAGTTAGAGATTAGTCAGCAAAATGCCAAGGTCCAGGCATGGCAGAACATGAGCTGCAGGGGTAGATGTGGCTTCAGGGATAAAGACAACACAAAGGACCAAAGTATTTAAGTCTGACAAAACTTCTTCATCTTTGAGCTAGTAACTGCTAAGCACTTTTTTTTAAAGCTTTGCATGTAATAAACCAGATATTATGTACCTCTGTTATTCTGCTCTGGCAATCTAAGTAAAGCCGTTAAGTGTTTCATAACAATTTTAGCTATCTTCATCCTTTGTCTTTGAGTTCGTGGCTTCTTGATTTTAATAGTGTTTAATACAAGAACTGAAGACTTCAGTTACTGCTTCCTGTAACCCCGGAAGGGAGGTATTACAAGAAACAATGTCCTTGGACAATTTTTTAATTAAAAAAAACCCAAAACAACAAACAAACCCACCAGAAAAAAAAAACCAAGTATGAAAACTTTAGTTGAAAGAGCATCTGTTTTCAAGGACTTCCTCAGTCATGCTGTTTCCCTTGCGAGGTAAGCTGGTGTATTCTGACTCCCTAGGTAGTGGTACTGCAACATTAGGAAAACCCTTTGTGACGGGCATCTGTTCAGTTGTAGTTCATACACCTGAAAGATATTCTAAACTCCAGATATGAACTCATCAAGAAATCATTCCTCTATAATTTTACCAGGAATTAATTAATTTAATATGATTGCCACTGACTTTTTGTTATTATAACTTGCTCCTAGCTATTCTGGCCATGAGGTATATTAATATTTATCTTGCTAAATAAGAAGTATTTACTATTTGGAAAATAGTGAGGTTGGTTTTATTAACATTTACTATAAGGAGTTAAACCCAGTATGTTTTTCAAACTGTAATGATTACCATAGTTTATTCACTGAGTGAAGTACTTAATATTGAATTGAAGTACAAAATATTATTAATTATTAAATACAAGGTTTAAAAAAATTCAGGGAAATTGTGGTGATTTAAAAATGTTCAGGGTAGCAACGTAACTGAGGGGGGGGGAATTGTTGCTACAAAATACAGAATTAAAGTGCGGTCCCACTGCTTGCTACAATATGCTTTGAGACTTCCCTACAGCATTTCCTTCCTATGGTTATTGCTTCAGGCTCACCCTTCACATAAAGATCTGAGAGCAATGAGGTTTCAAATAAAAAGACAAATAAATTCGCTGGGTTTAATTGGTAAACTTAGGTCAACACAACATGAAAAGGAATTAGTAAGCAGTCCAAAATGCTCAATGATAATCTATTCTATTCCATATTTTTCATAGCTGGTGTCTTTAATTAGGAATATGTTCAGGAGATCAATTAACTCGACAGAGGTTCATATGTTATACTTGCCAGTTTCATAAACTGAGTTTCACAGGTTTTAAATTAAAACATATTGTGTAGAACATATGTTAATGTATACAGTCTACTGTTACAATCCATATGCAACCTCTATGTCAAAAAATGCAAGGTAAACCATATTAGCTTCCGTATTATTCTAGTAAGTTTATTATTTTCAACTCTTACTTCATTCACTGAGACACTCCTGCACTGTTGGATTGTGGGGGCCTTGTTTTTTGGATTTGGTTGGGGGTTTTTGTTTGTTACATATTTAACATTCTTTTCAGGAACTGACTTAGACTGAAAGTGGTTTTCAGCAATAGCAGGATTGCTCCTTATAGCCAACACAAATGAAATCCGAAAACTAGAAATATGATAGAACTAATCAAAAGTGCTTTAACTAGTCAGCATGCTGAGTATTCTTCAGACGCCTTCCTGCACATTCCCTTACAGTCTGCTGCGATAAACTGGGTTTGAATGGTTCATGTTTAATCTGTAGTTTCTCTGCTGCCTATCAATAGCAGTGCATGAAGTTCTATATTATTTTGCATTGTAGGCATTATGTAACATGACACATTCTAATGTTAAAGGCATGCAGTAATAACAAGCTACTGCAGTACAGACAAGGAAACCTCCTACATGACAGATGCAAGCTTACTCTGCCCAGCCTTAAACTAGTGGGACATGAGCCAACTATAGTCAGGAAAGCACATAAATGGGTTAGTATGGAGATTTCAGCAGCGGATCAGGGGCTGCAAATCGGAACTGGATTTTGTCCTTCAGGACCGGGGTGTACAAATCAAACTTAGCTCTGTAAATGTGTTTTGCTATTATCATATCATAGAATGGCTTGAGTTCAAAGGGACCTTAAAGATAATCTAGTTCCAAGCCCCTGTCATGGGCAGGGACACCTCCCACTAGACCAGGTTGCTCAGAGCCTCATCCAGCCTGGCCTTAAACACTTCCAGGGATGAGGCATCCACAACTTCTCTGGGCAACCCATTCCAGTGTCCCACCACCCTCATAGTAAAGAACTTCTTCCTCATACCTAATCTGAATCTACCCTGCTCTAGTTTAAAACCATTGCCCCTTGTCCTATTCCCACACACCCTTATAAATAGCCCCTCTCCACCTTTCCTGTGGCCCCCTTCAGATAGTGGAAGGCTGCTATAAAGTCTCCCCAAAGCCTTCTCTTCATCAAGGCTGAACTGACCCAACTCCTTCAGCCTGTCCTCATAGGAGAGGTGCTCCAGCCCTCTGATCACCTTTGTGGCCCTCCTCTGGACCCTCTCTAACAGATCCACGTTCTTCTTGTGTTGGGGGCTCCAGAATTGCACACAGTACTCCAGGTTGGGTCTCACGAGAGCAGAGAAGATGGGCAGAAACACCTCCCTTGACCGGCTGGCCATACATCTTTGGATGCAGCCCAGGATGTGATTGGCTTTTTGGGCTGCCAGCGCACATTGCTGGCACATGTTCAACTCTTCATCAGCCAGCACCCCCAAGTCCTTCTCTGATGGGCTGTTCTCAATCCACTCATCACCCAGCCTGTATTTGTGCTTTGGATTGTTCCGCCCCAGGTGCAGAAACTTCCACTTGGCCTTGTTGAACTTCATGAGGTTGGCATGGGCCTACCTCTCCAGCCTGTCAAGGTCCCTCTGGATGGCACCCCTTCCCTCCAGCTTGTCAGCCGCCCCACACAGCTTGGTGTTGTCGGCAAACTTGCTGAGGGTGCACTGTCCGTGTTGCCAACAAAGATGTTAAACAGCACCAGTCCCAGTACTAATCCCTGAGGGACTCCACTCATCACAGGTCTCCATTTGGATATTGAGCCATTCATCGCAACTCTTTGAGAACGGCCAGCTAGCCAATTCCTTATTCCCTGAGTGGTTGATCCATCAAATCCCTATCCTTCCAGTTTAGAGACCAGGATGTTGTGCAGGACAGTGTCGAATGCCTTGCACAGATCCAGGAAGATGATGTCAGTTGCTCTTCCCTTATCCACTAATGCTGTGATCCCATCATAAAAAGCCACCAAGTTTGTTAGGCAGGATTTGACCTTGGTGAAGTCATGCTGGTTGCTACCAACCATCTCCTCATTTTCCATGTGCCCTAGCAGAGTCTTCAGGCAGACGTGCACCATTATCTTTCCAGGCGCTGAGATGAGACTGACTGGCCTGTAGTATAGACACGTGACTGTTTCTGGATATACTTATTTTCATTACTTGCATGCAGTCCACATTTTTTGTTCATATTTATCTATTTCCTTATGCCATGGTTTAAATCAGATACCTGAGGAAAATAATTATCAACAACTTTATATTGACTTTACTGTAACTTTGTATTTTAAAGTCTATGAAGCTTGTAAATGATTTTCTGTAAAATGAATTCAAAACAGTGAACTTCTTTCTGACACCGTCATAATGTTAGCTTCCTCTTTGCATCATCTCTAGCACAGTAAGAATCAAAAACATTAGTAATATGCCAAGTGGCATCCTCCATAAACACATTCTGAAATATTCACAGTAATAAATACCACTTTCAAGGTTACGGTATTAACAAAATTGTAACCACTTTTCCATGCATGTTTTCCTTCTATTTTTTTTTGTGTCGATCAAGAGAATTTGAAAACATTTCTATAGAATTCCTTGCAAAAAGCTGTGCAGACTACCATATTACTCTCTCATAAGAAAGGTTAGTGAACAATTTTTTTAGATCTCATTTTGTTCATCTGTAGGATACCTTAGTGGAATATTCCTTACAGTAAAATACCATGTTAGCAATTCTTGCTGGCTGTTTATTGCTTTTAATTCCTCTCACTTCTCTCTCTGTCAACTATGTCGAAGAGGAGATCAAACCAACATATTCTTGTGGCCCTAATACTTTCTCCTCTACCTCTCCTTCACCTATATCAAAGGTTCTCTTTTATTCTTTAAAGATACCACTTGTCTCAGTAATTTCAGGTACTGCTGCCATCTAACATTACTCGGACCCAGCTGTACCTTTTTCTGTATCTTCAGTTTCTTTTTCTTTTCTGCACATTGTAAAAATGGTCTCAGCAAAAGCAAAGTAAAAGCTCAGCTACTTTTGTCAGGGTCTTCCGTCTCACACAATGTCCTTTTGACGCTTCCCTTTACACTCTTACCTTTTGTTAGTGCCTCATTCAATGGTCTATTCTTCACCCTTCTTTCACAGGAACCAAAGACTGTACCTTTTCCCCCTCTCACTATTTACCCCACTGTGTTTTACTGCCACAGATTCACAAACCTTATTCTTCCATTAATTTAACTTTGACTAATTCTGCGTTTTCCCACTCTATTTTTCTGTCATCCTTAAATTGTCAGGTCAACTCTTCTTCTTTGATCCAGTCATTCATTCCAAAGATGTAAACACTACTCTAATATGCTTCCCACTCAGGTTTATAATCTGACTTTCAGCTGTAACTCTGCCCTCACTTTGAGATGTGAGTCCTGAACAGATTCCAGTCTTTCAGGGACAAAGTCTGCTGTTAATGGACAGATGATAAATAAGCACATTACCAACTGGCAGGTGATAAATTCACCAAAAATATAGCAAAAAAAATATTTGCAAAGGCAGTTCTGTCTGGTTCCAGCTGCTGCTGAGTTCCTCTCTCAGTGGTAGTTCATCACCCTTGCTGATTGCTAGGACATTGTCTCCATGAGTGACAGAGGTTCCTGCAAAAAACGTAGTCCATCTTTTTTTCTCATTTTAACCTCAGGCTGCAAGCTAAGAGACTAGTCCCTGTATGTTTTCCTCCTTCTCTGTAAAAGTATGCAAGAAATTCCATTTTCTGATACTCTTCCATGCATTTCACAGAAAATATAGAAGCCAGGTTTTGGTACCAAGTTCACTATTGTATAATTAAACTAATTGGGTTAAAGCAAATTGAATTTCAGAGTAGCAAAGAACAAGCATAGATAAGAGGAGAATGATGCTCGTAGAGGTTCTCTTTGCAGACTTGGAGATTCTGCAACTAACACACTTTTCAGAACATTCGTTGCAGAATTTTGGTTGCAGATAGAGGCCAGTTGATTCCAGCAGGGTCTTTAAAAAAGCATGTAGCATATTCGAATGTAGAAATTCTTTAACATGTATACTCATTTTTTAACCTGCTCGGTTGTTTTAGAATACCTTTTTAAATACACATTTATTTTCTTTTTCTAGTGTGCTGCTATATATGTATAGGCATGTATTCTGAGATTATCAAGTCAGTTGAAATAAAACACTAATTATATTGGGACACAGATGCACTGTATGTATAATAGACAGATAATTTATTTTTTTTACCTATGTGAAAAACCCAGTACGATCAAATATCTGTAGACTAAACACATTTCTTAGAAATCAAAGGGAAAATAAAAGTCAGTCCCATCCATTCCAATTGTGGCTTAGAGAGACATTTTTTGCAAAGTTCTAAAAGCTCCTTTTAACATCATGGCTCTGCTGGTTGTGTTGCTTAGATCCCCCCCAATCGTGCTCTCATTTACAGGCCTGACATGACTGATTTCACCAGAAAAGTTATCCATTATTGGATGGCAGAAGATAAACCCATCAAAAGGTGTAACAAACAAATAAGAACTTATTTGAAGAGTGGTGTTATCCTATTTCTGTCAGGAAGTGTGAGAAAATAGCCAAGAGTTTATCGTATTTGCGAAGGGGAAGACTGTTCGGAAGTAGATTTTTCTTCTTTTAAAGTTGTCTCTTTAATCTGGAGTTGCAGTAGTGGATTTGATTTTTTTTGTAAATGGTAGATTTTATCAGGAATACAGTAAAGCGTTTTACCAAGTTACCTTCCTCACATCAGTGACACATAACTAGAAGACTGGAAATTCTTTTTCCCTCCACTTTCCAGTAACACATGTCAGTATTTGCAGTCACAAATAGATGGCAGCTTCACTCTTCTTGCCTCTCCCCTGTAAGATGTCAGGTTTATAAGCATACGTCTATAATCATGTATAAAGCACACATGTACATTAGACAAACTATTTAGTCATCTTTTTTCAATGCGTGTTTTAGGGTACAGTCTAAACATTTTTGCCTGTATATACTGTAGGAATAATGCAGGTTAAAGGTACAGGATAGAATCACATCTAGTAAAAGCAAAGTTTTGGAAGTAACAGCTAAATAAGAATGTAGATAGTTTTTAAGGTTTCTGTTTCTTACATTCACTTTGAAATACTCTGCAATTTTTTTATCAAGATCGTTTCAAAAAGTCTTTGATTACTCGTTTGATATTTTCCCAAATATTTTATTTGCTAGTCAAAGGAGTTCAAAACCCTCCTGCCCGTCCCCACCCCTCAAACAAAGCAAGTCTTCTGCACAAAATTACATTGTGCTTATTACAGAACCGTTTTCTCATTCTGTACTTGGGATTCATATACCTTGCCTTGTCCTACTGACAAGTCTATCAATATATTTTGTGTTAAATCGTTATGGTCCCGATGCCTGTTTTGCACCACATTCTCATGTTCCTCGTAAGTTGGCTTTAAATGAGAGTTATTCAGGAGTACAATGAGCAGGATTTTCTGTCGCTATTTATGGCTGGAGAACCAGATCAAGTCTGGGTTTTTCGTCTTTGAAGGACTCTCACTATATTTGTAGCATACCTGTAGGTTTTCTTTTCAAACTGCAGAACGAGCATTTTTGTGGTAGTCTCTGATATTAAAGCTGTTCTCTGTAGGCAAGATATATATCTGAATAGCCTTCAGCTTAACGAACATAGCTTTAGAAAGTGTAGCTGCTTCTTCTACATGCTCTTTGTAGAATTTTGATCATTTTTGTTAATCGAGTCCCGTTTTCTCTCTGTTTGTAGAGACTTCAGCATCCTGTGTGGGGAGAGTATAGAAGGAAGAAGTCCTGTGGGGTGAGGCTGCACCTCAAATGTTGGGTTCGGTTTTGGGCGCCTCACTACAGGAAGGACATTGAGGTGCTGCTGGAGCTTGTCCAAAGAAGGGCAACAAAGCCCAAAGAAGGATCTGAAGAACAAGTCTTGTGAGAAGCAGCTGAGGGNAGGACATTGAGGTGCTGGAGCTTGTCCAAAGAAGGGCAACAAAGCCCAAAGAAGGATCTGAAGAACAAGTCTTGTGAGAAGCAGCTGAGGGAACTGGGGTTGTTTTGCCTGGAGAAAAGGAGGCTGAGAGGAAACCTTATTGCTCTCTACAACTACCTGAAAGGAGGTTGTAGCAAGGTCAGAGGTCAGTCTGTTCTCCCAAGTAACAAGCAATAGGACAAGAGGAAATAACTTCAAGTTGCACCTGGGGAGGTTTAGATTGGATATTAGGAAAAATTTCTTCCCCGAAAGGGCTTTCAAGCCCTGGACCAGGCTACCCAGGGAAGCGGTGGGGTCATCATCCCTGGAGGTATTTAAAACATGTCTAAATGTGGTCCTGAGGGACATGGTTTAGTGGTGACCTGGCAGTGCTAGGGTAATGGTTGAACTTGATAATTTTAAAGTTCTCTTCCAAATAGAACAATTCTATGATTCTATATACCTAAAGTTATTTTATATAAAATAATATTTATGGGCCTTTTTCAAATCTCCAGCTGAGACAGGCAAAGTAAAAACAGTAACTAGCCACAAGTATCAGTGAAAAATTTGGTGCAGAAGTGCACTACTTCTAGGATCTGTGTAATCAATGTCCTATCTGTAGAAGCTCCCAGGTTTCTTACTAAAACAATTCAAGAGTCTCTACTGTTGGGGTATGAGTTAGAGTACATTATATTTGAGGAATCAGTAGTAAGAGAGACAGATTTTGTGTGTCAGCCTCTGCTAGTAGTTTTAGTGTTTGTTTCAGTGAAAGCTGTGTTCAGTTTGTGCTGGGAAGTGCTAGATGTTGGATCTCAGTTTGAGAAGTTGTAGCCTTGCTGAATGCTGATCACTGAACTGAAATTAGGAATACTGCAGCTTGCAGAAAATTTACTAATAATGTGAATACTAAGCATTTGCTCTATCTGGAACTCTCCATTCTTAACTGATAATACTTTTTCTACAAGAATGTACTATCAGTATCTGACATAGGAAAATAGTAATTTCTGACCACATTCTCCTCCTGGATGGAGTAGGTGGTTCAATATCAACAACACTGAGACATAATTGCTAACCTACTGAAACTAGTGAAAAACGATGATATTTTTCTTCTATTAACCATGCTCCTTCCCTCCCTTTCTCTCATTGGCTTATTCACAAAAAGGTGAAATTTTCAGTGTTCCTACCTTGATACATTCTGTCAGAATTTAAATATAATAAAATAGTAATTGCTGAATTCTTCACATGTTCATACAAAATATATTTGAGAAGTTGAATATACCTACAGCGGAGTTGCTTGAAAAAACTAAGATAAAAAACTATGAAGCACCAAAGACTTAAAGACATTGGATTAGTAAATCACCTCATTCAAATAAATACCTATTTATCACTGGCTTCCAAAAGACAGTAGATGTACTTCTATATAGCACACACGCATATTTATATTTATAGTACCATTAATGTTACATATATTACTATATGTAATACTACATCATGTCTGGTGGGTTAGGGGGAAAAAAAGCATGGCTGTGAGGGACAGGTCTGATTAAATTCTGAATCCATATGCTGGTACACAGATAATATTTATAGAGAAATTAGCCATAATCAAAATTGTAGTTTCAGTGCTCTTCATGCTAGCTGTAATATGGATGAAAAAAATTTAGATAAGTTATAAAACAGGAAGAGAAGAATTTTCTGCTAAATAGAAACCTTTCTTTCAAATCACTTGTGTAGGAGAGGTCTGGACAGCAACATGAAGTATTTAATGAAATGTGTTTGAATATCAAAAGCTTAAAAGAGTAATTGGAGTCCTTATGAAAACGTTTTAAAATCCTTTTACTTCTCTGCATCCCATCTTTCTATAGTCTTTATATTTCTCAGTGATGGTGGTTTCATTCCACTCTGTTACATCACGTGCCACAAGCACTTCAGATGATTCCTTATGCACTTGAAGTTTCAAACAGTATCTTATTTTACAGACAGAAAGAAAAGTGGGGGGAAATATAAACAATGTTACCATTAAATTTGTTTATCTATTCAACAAGTTGAATGCATATCAAAGTAGATTTGATTCCTATTTTCTAAATAATATCTTCTAAATTATTTTAGGGAAACACATTAATTTTCCCCCCTAGGAATAACTATTGACTAATTTCAATATTTCTATATGCAGGTGTTATCAGGAAGGCAGGAGGTGTGCAAGGTGGATATGACTTCTGTTTTGTGTATAACTGAATAATTAACAAACACAGACAGAGATACATGTATACACATACCATCTTTTTGCAAAAGAAAAAATGTAGTAAAATTTTACAAGGGACATAGCCTTAAATTCTGTTGCTGTCTGGATAATGTCTGACGAGAGGAGACAGTGCCTATCTACGTGATGTTGAAAGTGAAGAGGTGAAAATAACTCTGCACCCAATCCCATTAGTTAGCTGAAGATGAACAAGCTGTGAGACTGAGAATCCCCTCCTGCAGCACCATTCAATTTATAGCAATGATAGGTTTTGTTGAAACAATAACAGGTTTTAGAAAGTCTACAGAAGTGTGACTTTGTTGACATCCTTTTATATTCAGTGAGGAATATTCATGTCTGAAGATATGCAGCACAGATTACTGTGTGAATGTGGTTATCTATCTGCCTCACATACTTGCAGAAGCCAGGCAGTAATCCCAAGGAAATATCATTCTTTTTATTTATTATCAATTTTTATTAAGTCTTGTAACCATTCTGTAACCAATTTTGTCGCCATAAGGACTTTCTGCCTTCTCAAAAAAAATAACATTTTGCATTATTTATCCATGTGAATGAAGACCTTGGCCCTGAAGTCCTTTCTCTGTGAATGGATTTCTGTACCTACATGCTCAGATTTATCCCACAGCTTCTGGGTTCTGGCCTGAAATATTCTTCATTTATGATGGTGCTGAAGATACCTTTTAATAGCATGCATCATAGCTTTGGTATCGCTTCTATTTTAGTATTCTGCAATTGCCAGTATAAAGCTTGTGATACATATACACATGCATACAGTGGCTTAAAATCACTGCACACTGTATCCAGATCTTGTGAACCCCACAGATTATAAATTAAATTATTTAATATTTGAATTTTAGACTGGGCAATATTTTCTTTGGTAAGGACAGCAGTTTTCTGATTAATGTTTTTAATTTTAAGCAATGTCTAATACACACAATAATAAAAGTGACAGTTCAGCTTATAATGAGTTAAGGATGTTTCTGAGAATACACAAGAGGTTTTTAAGAGACTTCTAAAGTTTATGTTTACAGAACAGAAGCCCACAAATTAACCCTAATACATTTTTCTCATCTTTTACTATATTCGTGTATCTCTAGTTTTAATAATGTCACCATTGCATTTATGAATAGTGCTTGCATTTTCAAGGCCGTATTCCACTTAAAATAGTAAAATAACATTAAAAGAGTAAAATAATGTTTGCAATTGACTGCAGTGATAATTAGGAGGAAAGTACCACATACAGGATTATTAATGGTACAATTTCATGAAAATTAATAACAAAATTAGTGTATACTGGAAGAATGGAAAGAGCATGTACATGCACACCACTTTCTTTTTTTAACAGTGGTACTGCCCTTCACGCACAGAATCCAAATGTCCCTATTTATAGCTTTCTCTATTGAATCTCTCTTTCTGGCACTGGGAGAAGGAGCAGGGCTCCTTTTTGCCCTTTCGCATTAGCGCTTAAGTGATGTGGAGGATCTCTGTTCTGTGAGGTGGGGCTTGGTGTTGTCCTCAAGTATTCATACCAGCCTCTCTGTCAAATTCCAAGCCAAATAAATCTTTTGCAGTACAAAGAAGTGTCTTCAAAACAGTTGTCCAATAAAATTGTTCTGTTTAACACTGTTAGGTTTACAAAACCAGCTTTTCAGATGTTAGTCCTTTCTCAGCAGAGTTCACAAACAATGTTAGGAAACAATAGCCTGTGTCAGTGGAGACAGTGAACCTTGTGGAAGTGAATGCATTAAACAGAGGGTGAACAGCAGCCTCGATCCTCATGCAGAGGTAAACATAAATAAACACCCACTGTGTTTTTTCTGTTTTCCCTGGCTGACCTTCACTGTTGTAGCTGAGTTTTCCTTTTGTGATATTTGCCAGATTATATTAAAAAAAAATAATGTGCTTCCTGGCTGAAATGATGAAACAAAACCTGTGGAAGCCCAATGGGTGCAAAACAGCTGGTGGTCTGCAACTGGGCTCCAAAAGAAAGTCTGAGAGATGCAATTGGTGCTATGGTTAAAAGTAAAGCTAATAAATTTTTCTGCTTTAGGCTGAGGTATGGAAATCTGCACAATGCAAATTTGCTGATTCAGATATATTTACGAACATATATGGAGATTATTTATTGGAGTGGAACATTAGAACTGGATATTTCCTGGTAATTCAAACTGTCATTTAACATACAAAGAAGGCAATATATATTTTTTAAAAATATAATATTTTTGCTTTTTAAATGTCCAGTATCTGAGGTAACCTGTGCTGCAAGTAACAGGTATATAGATTTTACCAGAGGGAAAAAAAAAAAATAAATATATATATATACAAAGAAAGTTATCAGGAAAGAAAAGAGGAGTGAAGAGTGAAAAATTTTATATGAAGAGGATGGAAATTGGAAGCCTGTGATGCAGCCAGAAAGTGGTGAAAGACAATGAGGAAAAGCCACAAAAGAAAGCTGGGAAGTACTGCCAATGATAATGGACAGCAGGCACAAAAACCAAAAGAGATAGCATTTAAATACCCTAGGTACAAATAACATGGTACTAGCTGTTGGTTTATCTAACAAGAAAAATATAATTTTCCTATGAGGCAGATTTCATAGAGGAGAGAATGTTATCAGGGAATGAACTATAAATTAAAATTTTAGACAACTTTTAGAGCAACTAAAATGATCCATAAATTAAGTGAGGCAGATGTATGACACTTCTTTCTAAGGGGGAAAAGTTGGTCAAACAACGGGGAGAGAAAAACATTAGTTGGGGAATCACAGATCATGACAGAAATAAGGATCAAATTAAATAATGTTAGATTTATTCTGAGAATATTTCAGAATGTTCAGGTAGGGAACAGGCAGGTTAGAAATGTAAAATCCTTGACAAATGTATTTACCTCACTGGACAGAGAAGACTGTAAGAGAGACACAGATTAGGTAAAATCAGGGTTCTGCTGTAGTCATCTAAAATCTTCAACAAAGCCAGGTTTTCGCTCTAAGGACACAAAAGCATAGAGAAGAATTTCTCAGAAATTAGCAGCTAGCATCCCAATGCACTAATAAGAAGGATGAAATTATTTAGAAGTGTAAAGACAGCAAAGAGAAAAACTTGAAGTAGAAACTTCATAATACTGATCCCAAAGCTCAGAAAAGTTATCTGTTGTCCTGGCGTTATATAATTATGATTTAACACCAGTGAAATTGGTAAATGAAGATTTACCATTATTTTTGTTTCGCGTATAAAGAAAGCTGATATGTATTCAGGATATTCAGATAGGGAAGTTCTGCATGTGCATATATATTTAGCAAATTTAAGTCAGACTGATATTTAAGTAGGTATTACAACAGATCTCAGTCAAAATCACTCACAACTCAGAACTTATTCAGATTTAGAATATAGTTGCAGAAATCATCTTTTTCAGAATATTCTAAAAAGTAGAAGTGTACCATAAAAAGTTAAATACCCTTTAAATATATTGTACTTGCATTTGACTGTTTACCAGCAATTTTACACTGACTAAACAAAAATAGCATTTAATCTCTAAAAGTCTCCTACTCTGCAGTTACACTAAAGGACCTGGGGATCCTACGTGAAAGAGCAAATATCTGTCTGACACCATGACCTGCAAAATCCCTTTTCAACCAGGTCGAATCCTGTGGAAATTTGGGTTCTCTAGAATTTTCTGGTTTCATTTGGAATTTATTTGTAACATTCTCAGCCTTTCAGATGTGAGAAGTTTAACAATCTTCAATTTTGCTCAATCTCCCTGTACCTCTTAAAGTTTAATCCGGTAGGTAAACTCAGATCTCCAAATGCAGATGCAGCTATGGCTTTCATTCAGCATAGTAATTCCATGACTTGCACACCAGTTTCCTACAAATAATTGAATTGTAGTTGATTCATATCAAAGTTTTATCAGGAACTCACCCATTCTCACACTGAATATCCAGAAAAGAGTTGCTAGGAATACCCTTATAAGTGGAACGGAACCTTAAAGCATGACACTGGATTAAGGATTTTCCAACAACATTTATTTTATGGATTCTATGTGCAATCACAGTATATCTTCTTGAAAGGGCATGAGCAGGCTCTCTTCCTTCTGTCTTGCTCTCTGACTTCCTGAGACGTTTAGGAGTATCTTACTTTGAGAAACTTTTATCTTTTTGTCAAACTGATTAAAAGTAGCCAAGAAGTTTAAAGGTTCTTAGGTGTGGAAACTAGAATAGAGGTATGTAGATGGTGCAGTCACAAAAAATTAATTCCCTGTAGTTTATTTAATCATATTTGTAAGTAACAAATTCATCCTGTCATAAAGAAAATATACTATTTAATTAAAAAAAAAAAAAAGTGGGGTATTTTTGAGCACATTTCTATAATTCCTGCTTTCTTAATAGAAAAAAACAAACTGAATGTCGGCTGCAGCTTGAATGCCCTGTCTGTCCTGTGTATGTTGTGTTTACAGCCATATTTAACTTGGAAGTCTTGCATTTTATTTATAAAAAAAGCTGTAATATGATGTATTCCCAGCTTTCTAACTGCACAGGTATCGTGTAGCTGAAATAATTTGTTAACTATTACAGTTTCATGCATACATGTCAGAAATTACCTGAAGTATCATTTATATATGCTTTATACAATGCAGGAAATTAAGACCAAAAGAAGGGAAATTCTGTGTATATGTAGAAAATCATCCGTGTTTCCTTTTCATATTCTTCAACTGACTTTACTAGTAAAATTGTCAGAATGAATGCTCATAGCTATATCGCACTCAGTCCCCTTTTAAATTAGGAAAAACTATATATTAATTATACTAATATGTAATATGGGCAGTCACAACACTGGAACTCGTTTTAAATATTATTTTAACTTACTTTACATGATTGATAAGGAAAAAAAAAAAATAAAGCAGCTAAGGGGTGGATGTAGCAGGAGTAACGCGTTCATTGAAAAGGGAGACTCTGCTAACCGGCTTTCCAGGCCGCGCCGCAGCTGCCGCAGCGCGNGGCCGGACCGGGCTCAGAGACGCGCCGGGGAGCCCCGAGGCGGCCTCTCCCGCTCCTTGCAGAGCGCAGTGCCAGGTTTCATAATTGCTCTGCAGCCTCAGCCCGGGGAGGAAAGGGAAAGAAAGGGAGGCTCCGGGCCGATCGCTCGCCCGTGTCAGGGCTCCGGACATGCCTTTGGCTGTTAAAATCCAGATGTTTTCCCAGTGAAGCAAGGGGAGAGCAGCGTGAGGGCACACCGGGCATCCCTCCGGTGTCCCCCGCAGCCGTGCGTCGCACCTGCGCCAGCACTCAGCGCTGCGTCCCAAGCTCTTTGTAGCCGTTACTTCAGTCTGGAGTGTGTTTTCCAACTTGTGTGGCTCCTGTGAAATCATAGGTGTTTGTCTGCACTTTCAAATACTAGAGTACCTTTTTCTATCCAAAATTCACATAACTTGTGGGCTTTTAGAGCTAGGATTATTCAAAGTCCTAGGAAAACTTTGGCAAATATATTACTGTGCCTCATGTTCTACAGCTTCACAAAATGGTAGAGGTTGGAAGGGATCTCTGAAGATCATCTAGTCCAAATCCCTGCCAAAGCAGGATCACTTAGAGCAGATCACACAGGAACACGTCCAGGTGGGTTTGGAAAGTCTCCAGAGACAGAGACTCCACCACCCCCCTGGGCAGCCTGCTCCAGTGCTCTGTTACTCTCACTGTAAAGAAGTTTTTCCTTATGTTGAGGTTAAACCTTTTATTTTCCAGTTGATGCCCATTGCCCCTATTCCTGTCACTAGACACTATAGAGAGGAGTCTGGTCCCATCTTCCTGACATCCCCCCTTCAGATATTTATCAGCATTGATGAGGTGCCCCCTCAGCCTCCTCCTCTCCAAACTAAATAGCAGATCACACAGGAACACGTCCAGGTGGGTTTGGAAAGTCTCCAGAGACAGAGACTCCACCACTCCCCTGGGCAGCCTGCTCCAGTGCTCTGTTACTCTCTGTTACTCTGAGACCCAGCTCTCTCAGCCTCTTTTCATATGGCAGATGCTCCACTCCCCTAGTTATCTCCATGGCCCTGCGCTGGACTCTCTCCAGTAGTTCCCTGTCCTTCTTGAACTGGGGGGCCCAGAACTGGACACAGTATTCCAGGTGAGGCCTCACCAGCACAGAGTAGAGGGGGAGGAGAACCTCCCTCGACCTACTGGCCACGCTCTTCTCAATGCATCCCAGGATGCCATTGGCCGCCTTGGCTGTGAGGGCACATTGTTGGATCATGGTCATCCTCTTGTCCACCAGGACTCCTGGATCTTTTTCCTCACAGCTGCTCTCCAACCAGATCAGCCCCCAACCTGTACTGATGGATAGGATTGTTCTTCCCCAGATGCAACACTTTACACTTGTCCTTATTGAACTTCATTAGAGTTCTCCCTGCCCAGCTCTCCAGCCTGTCTAGGTCATGCTAGATGGCAGCACAGCCCTCTGGTGTGTCAGCCTCCTCCTCTCCAAGCAAAACAAACCCAGGTCTCTCAGCCAGTTTTGTATCACCAGCGAACTTGCTGACAGTGAACTTGCTGACAGTGCTCACAGGCATCTCTTCCAAGTCATTGGTAAATATATTGAATAGGACTGGATGCAGTACTGACCCCTGGGGGACACCACTAGTCACAGGACTCCAACTAGACTGCACCACTGCCCATAACTCTCTCAGCTCTGTCCTTCAGCCAGTTCCAAATCCATCTCACTGCCCAGCTATCCAACCTGCACTTCTCAAACTTGCCTATGAGGATGGGAAACAGTGTCAAAAGCTTTGCTGAATTCAAGGTAGACCACATCTACTGCTCTCCCCTCATGTCTCCATCTAGTTATGCCACCATAAAAGGCTCTCAGATTGGGCAAGCATGACTTCCACTTGTTGAATCCATGTTGACTACTTGTGACAAGCTTCTTTTCCTCAACTTGTTTTAAGATAGCTCCAAGAACAAGCTGTTCCATCATCTTTCCAGTTATGGAGTTGAGGCTGATCGGCCTATAGTTACCCAGGTCCTCTTTCTTGCCCTTTTTGAAGATTGAAGTGACATTGACTTTCCTCCAGTCCTCAAGCACCTCTCCTGTTCTCCAAGACTTTTCAAAGATTACGGAGAATGGCCTAGCACTGTCTCCTGCCATCTCCCTCAGCACTCGTGGGTGCATCCCATCAGGACCCATGAGTTTGTGGATGTTGAGTTTGCTTAGTTGATCTCTAACCCAACCAGCTGAAGCAAAATCTTCCTTTCTCCTGACTGCCTCTCTGGTCTTAAAGGTCTGGGACTCATGAGGGCTGGCTTTATGGATTATGGAGAGTGGCCTCAACAACATTAGCCAGCCACACTCTTGGGTTGATGGCATCTGGGACCATCGATTTGTATGGATCAAGCTCATGTAATGGTTGACACAGCAACTCTTCCTTCACTGACAGGGGATCTGTGCCTGCATCAATCTGAATTTTTGTTCCCATGGCCTGGGACCCAACAGCACTGGTAAAGACAGAGGTGAAGAGGGTGTTGAGGACCTCTGCCTTTTTAGCGCTGTTGGTGACTAGCTCACCTCTCTTGTTTAATAGTGGGTCAAAAAGCTCCTTCTGTTTCTGCTTCCTGTTAAGGTATCTGAAGAACTCTTTCTTGAAGTTTCTGACGTTTCTGACCAATTTCAGTTCAAGCTGGGCTTTTGCTTTCCTAACTGCTACCCTGGCAATGCCCTTGTAATTTCCAACAGGGAATGTTCCACTTTTCCATCTCTGGTATATTTCCCTTTTAGTTCTGAGTAGACCCAGAAGCTCATCTTAAGCCAAGGGAGTCTCTTGCTCTGCTTACTTTCTTTGCCAATAGAGGGAATGAATTGGTTTTGTGAATCTAGGAGAGTGTTCTTGAAAAACTCCCAGCACTTACTAGCTCCTTTATCCTCCATAGAGGTTTCCCATGGGATCCCTTCAAGCTGAGCCCTGAGCGAGCTGAAGTTTGCTCTTCTAAAGTCTAAAACCTTTGTTTTGAAACTAAAACCTTTAGTTTCTACCCAAGGCTAATGACAATGCAGAAGAGACAGCTTCAGGGAATAGAACTTGACATGTTAAGTTAAATAACTAATGAGGGGAGATCTGCTCTGCTACAGAAGTGTCTAAACTAGGGAGTCTGAAATGCTCCTTTCAGCTGTAGGTCCTCTCAGCAGTCCATCATACAGCATGAGACACTGCAGAGGCCCGAAGCTGTTGGTTAAGGGAGTTTATGTTCTGAAGTGTCTCAGGAAGACTGAACTGAGCACAATTCTCAAAGCTCTTTGAGCATTTCCAGAGAAAAAATGCCAATAGGTGTGCATAAATATATAATATGAAGTAGAGCTGAAAATAAGTGTTTTATCAAGTCATAATAATGATTTGCTTATGTATAAATTGCAGCCAGTTTAAACACAGACGAACAGATTGAACTTTGCTGCGAATACAGAACACATTCTCGTTTATATTGTTCGATCAAAAATCATTATTACTTTGCCTGTAATTGCCATAATTTATCACACTGTTAAAATTTGCCAGTAATATTTTTCTACAGTTCCACTCTAATTGCAAATAATTATTCACTTTGCTCAATTGCTAATTGCCTTTAACATACACTTAAATATAAACACAAAATACCACTTAAAAGATAATGAAAAAAAAATTATTAAACTTCTTATATTAGTTATGATTGTGGTTTCTTAGAGTGAGGGATTGGTAAAATAATTAGAACAGGAGATCATGACTTTGTGAAGGATGAGGGAGGAATTCCCATGCTCTGTTTCTATACACTTGAGTGTACTTCAGAGCTACATAACCAGGTAAATTGTAGTGTATGAAGAGACATCTTATAGGAAGAATAAGCAAAAATAGTGGTTTAAAATACCGATAATGTTACTCCTACATCTTTGAAAGTACAGTCCCTATTGTCCTGAAGGCTGAGGGGGGGAAGTCCCAACCTTGGCACAACAGCAATTGCTAATAAAAGACCGTTGTACAGCACTGTTAGATCCAAGGTTTTGCGCTTTCTGATGAGGGGGTCTTGTGCAGCTGTAGAGAAAGCAAAACAGTGAGTGCTTTCTCAGTTCATCAGCATGTAGAAATAAGACACTATGATTTAGCTCAAAATGACATCTAAATGCAATTTATAACACTATGCTTAGAAAGAACCAAGTAATAGTCTCAGAAGAAAATCATAGTATCAAAATATAAATAATTTTTCTGAAAACAGCTATCTCTGGAACTCAGAAGTCTTTCATAATCAGGTAGTTATTATAATCCAACATATATCTGTTATCCCTGGTGCATACGTGTAGGCATATATGTATATGGCGACATATATATGAGTCCATTTCTAGACCAGCAATCTGGAATAAGCTTGAGATTCTCTCCAGTCTAGATTTTGTATGCTGTGTATCAGTAATTAGTTTGCATTGCTAGCATGTCTCAAGTATCACTAAGAAGGGCTGTTACAAGAGAACTAGTTGACAAAGCTGGTGTTCTTTATTAGCTTAAAAATACAAAAATATGTACATGTATTTTATAATCATTATTTTGAGAGCAATACTAATTGGAGAAAATAGTTTAATGGACTTTGGATAAGAGCAAAGTGTACCTCAAAGATCTCGCTTAGGATTCAGAATGACATCCTGGTTTCATTCTCAATATGAATTGAGATTGTATTGTACAGTACATAAATGATTTTCCTCAGCTTTTTAAAAGGCAGTATGTATTAATATTTTAAACTGAAGTAATTGCTTCTTGTTCAGCAATGGGTTTCGTTTATGAGTGTTTATCCCTAGCAAATGGAAAGTATGGTTAATCTAAGTTAAAAATGGATTCTTTAAATAGCTCTAATTACATTCTCTTTATATTTGTACGTTTTAGACACTTAAGATTTAATCGGTAGCAGTTCTAACAAACTCTAATGTTTATTAGCTGGTTTTAGATTATTGCTATGGATGGTAGCTCAATGAGAAAACAAAGGATGATTTGTCTACTATAATGCATGGTAAATAAAAGCCGGAACGACATGGAAAAGAGACATTATATATTATATAATTCCATTTTTATATTAGAAATAGAATGGAAGAAATATTGAAAAAAAAGGAATATAGATTCTTTGTAATTTTGCATGTTTTCTCGCTTGAATCAAAACTTCGGAGTGTTGTTGTTCTTTTAGCTTTATTTTGCATCAATCATAACAATTTCTTACTAGGTACTGGCACTCTTTTGAATGCTATTAACTATACACTCCCAAATCATATCTTGTAAACTGGATTTTCAGCAGCAATTGAAATTACTATTAGCAATTATACCATATTGTAGAGACCAAGTACAACATTATTACTGAAGCTTCTATTTTATTATCTTGCATTAACACCATGCAAGGAAGTTCTTAGGTAATCACAATTTTTTTTTTTGCAATGAAATTTTTACATCAGTAGAAAGACAAGACGCAAACTATACAGTAGAATAAAATGGCAACCTTAAATCCTCCTTTAGCTAGATGTCTCTAGATAATGTGCAAAGACTGACTGAAAAAATAATTATCTTAGGTTGAATATTATATGATATTTAATGAGATCACTTCTAAAAAATAAACTATAAAAATATTTTTAAATCAAATATTTTCAAGTGCAATATTAAAATATATTCAATGTTGCATGGTGGAAAAAAGTCTCAGTTCTTTTAACTAAAAAGCAATGAATCCAAAATGAAAATGAGTCTGAATTACATTGGTGTTATATGTCTCTAGGCATTCAGGATAGAGTCCTGCTCTTCTGGGTAATACTGCAACCAAAACCTGGTTACTTAAATACATGGAGCCAGATTCCCTGATTGGCTTTGCAATGTTCTTGCGATTCCTGGAAACAGGTTAGAAAGACGCTATTTCAGTACATGTTTGCCTGGCAGTGCTCCAAAAGGTTGAGCTGTTCAGGATTATCAGAATACCCTGCCAAGAAATGCCTGACGTGCTGTGTGTGATCCCAGGAAGATGAGGGTGAGCAGGCAGGGTGTGCCAGCTCTGGATCAGCAGAATTCTTCTTCCATAAGAGGAGTTGTCAGCAGTCAGCAAAGTTGTATTCGCCTTTTTGAATTATGACTTTATGCCTTTTTGGATATAATTAAATTCTATCAATCTAAAAACGTGGACTCAAAGTCTTGCAGTCACATTATGCACTTCTGCATTTCCATCTACTTCTCTCCCACCTCTTCAATAGCTTGGAAACATGAGTGCTTCAACTAATTTACCAGGAGCTAGACATCTCAAAAATAATTATGTTCTTAAAAGCTCTGGAAAAAGAGAACACATATAACCTCTGAATGCCCTGTTAGAGTGAAAACAGGCAACAGAAGATCAATCCCAGTTAGAAACTGGAGAATCCATATGGGGCAAAAAAAAGCACTGGGAACTTCCTAAGTGCAGGAAAACCTTCAGGGTTTCCATCTTGTTAAACAACTAAATCAGCCACAAGTCACAGCCACATAGGAGAAGAGTTTGGGTTTTTTTGTGGTACTTCAGAGTTAGCACATTATGAACATTTAGAGGAAAAGAATACCTCTGAATTGGTTAAAAAAATAATTCTAAACCATTCACTGGTGATACTGAAAACATTCTTTGAAATATACAATATTTACAATCTGTAGATTTATTCTACTTTTATTGCAGTTACACTCTGTACTCAGACTTCAAATGGAATATGTCTTTTCTCCTTGTGAAGCTTATTTGATCTGAAAAAATTAACAAGGTTTAATAAAATCTAACTTTGAATTAGTTGATTAAAGCTGAGTCTCTTAAAATACGTGATTTCCCTCTGTGGTTCAGATAATCTTATCTCATCCGGAGTTGTTCAAGAAATTCTAGAAACTTCCAAGTTAGTAGTAGAATATAAAATTAATTTACACGAACCTATTTTGATTTAATTTCCCCTAATAAAACGGTAGAGTTCTGATTGTAAAGTGAGGGTTTGCCTTTGTGTGTATGAATAATTGTGGTTTTCCTGCTGGAAGTTTACTGTGGCAGGGAATTGCCTACTGTTAAAAGAAGTGCTGTCAGAAGGTTAAATAATGTTATTTTAGATATTTAGGGATTGCTTATTCTCTCTCACAGAAAAAATTAATAAAAGGCAATATTACTGAAATGATTAGATTGTGTCCTCTTGCCCTATAAGGAGAGAGATTTTTTACTTACAATGAAGAGGAAAATTCAGGCAGAGTTCCTTTACAAAGATGACAACCGTTGTACAGCTGAAGAGCTCAGCTTTGCTCTTGTAAATAAATATTCATGGAAGACTAGGATATTGTATATGCTGCTTAAATTTAGCTTTGACTCTGGTTGCCAGATATGTAAAATAGATGCCAACATCTTCCAAATGTGAAAGCCTCAACCTTGCTCAAACCTGATTTTAGAAATTCCTTCCTCCTTTACACCTCAGATTTTTTTTCAGTAATACTGAAAGTAAAAACTTTCCAACTTTAAAGAAAGATCTGGAATATGAAAGGTTTGGCCCTCCGAAAGCATCACCTCCTGCTTAGAGAAGCCCTGGCTGGAGGCTAACCAAGTCTTCTAGAAAGTATTTCCATATATCTCCCTATTTATGTGGTCTTCCAGAAATGTCTATTAATGACCACTACTGGAGGCAGAACGCTGGGCTCGGACAAGCATTCGCCTAACACAATGCACCTGATTTTGTATCTCAAACTCTGCGGCTTTTCATGTATTTTATTATTCATTTCTGAATAACTCTAATGAGGTGTATGAGATCTCCTTGCAGAAATTAAATCAGGAATTTAAACCTATTGTGCATGCCTTAAACAACAGCTTATTATTTGAGGGATGACCTTTCTAATCTATTCATGTTGGAACTGCTCTATTTTGTATAGATAGTTAATATCATGATAAAAAGGAAAAACTGATTTGCCTTAATGGGTGTAGTACTCAACTGAAGTGTTTGATCTGATTTCAGGGGAGGACTTTAAGTCCTTGCCAGATAGTTGCCCCAGTCATTGGCCTCTATGGTTTCGACAATCAATTCTGTTCTTATACATTTTCTGGTTGACATAGCATGAAGTTCCCTGGTATAGATGATAGCTGTTTTCCCAACACAGACAAGGTACAGTTTTCAGAGCCTTAGAGGTAGCAAAAAAATCACTTGAGATCTACTCTCATGTATTCAGGAAAATATTTAAAGAGTTGCTTCAGATTAAAGGTCTTACCTCTAAGGAAGCATGTATGGGGAGAAGGAAACTTATTGATCCTCTGAAGACATTGTAGAGAGGTGCCACTGAGCATTGGTCTAGGAAGGCATGCTAGCGACCTTATTACAAAAAGGAGAGGTGGCAAAGAATTTGCAGCTGAGTCATGTATGCCATTTAGCTCAATTTTTGTAAAAATCGTAACTGTAAACATGTTAAAATTAAACCGACCGTTATCACATTTGCAATGTTCTTCTGTCTTTATGAACTTATATCTAATACACATTGAATCTCATCTAGATGGGGACATTTTTTTTTTTAAATTATGATTGCATTGTTCCCCTTTATATTTATATTTTTAAAACAAAATTCTGTGTACCCAAGGCCAAAATTTGAAGTCTGTCTTCCATGCCATTGGCCCTAATGACCAACACTCATGCATTCTGTATTGACTCATATGATGACCCTTTACTGTACTGATATGTTTCTTTGACCCACCTTGGAAGTTACATTAGTTCACTACAGACTTTGCACAGAAAATCAAATAGATTTAAATTTATTCATATGCCCTATGAATCTGGTGATATTTTCCTGTTTTGTTTTGCAAACGTGACATTTGCTTTCCAGTCCCCCAGCTTGAATAGATTTTGCAGTTTGAGAAAAGCAGAGAGGAAAGCACAATATCCCTTACCACTTCTTTCTGAGGGTTCTTTTTGTTGTTTTTGTTCTTTTTGTTTGTCCTATGTTATAGAATGAAATCTTCCATCACTGAGAACAGAAATTTCTAAAAACTCTTCATTTTGACTGAACAGACTCTGCTATGCCACAATTATTTGCCTTTTAAGATAGTTAATTGCATGCAGTTAATATTCTTTGCCATATTTGCCTGCATTCATCAAATTCTGAGTGAAAAATTTTACAAGATGAAGACTTATTTTCAGCGTTTTAGAAAGCTGTTCGGATAGTGCATTGGTAACATCTCAGCAGGTGGAGGCTTCATATGATTCCACCATTCAAGAGAACTTCTTTCAACTGTGATTAATTCCAAGACCCACATAATCCACCACATTATGGTGGTCAATTTGGGGCATCTGTGCTGATGAAAATGACTTTTGATTGTACCTAAATGGCTTTTACATGCAGTACTCCATGCCGGTTTACTCTCCAGTTCAAAGTGAGATAAAATAGAGTCCATTTTCTGGATAGGGCTTTTTTTCCTGGCTAGTTAATCAGCATTTCTGTGTATTATATTGAATTAGCTGGTTTGCAATCCCTGATTTAGAAATATTCCTAGATAATTTTAGGTATTTTGTTTTTAAAAATTAGACCATTTTGACTTTATTTATCATCACTTTTTCTATGGTACATGTTAACATGCACCTCTGCGTTAATAAACAGAGAATACATCATAAGCATGTACATGTGCAGAAAAACGGATGCTCTGGCCAGAGAATTTGGTAGGTTCTGTGTTAGAAATGGACTGTGTGAAGAAAGTATTCTTTAAAGCCAGTATGCGTTAAAGTTCCATTGTTCCTCACTTCTTAAACTCTGAAATCCACCTTTCAAACTGATATTCAATGTGCCGGCCATCTGGATGTGAACTGAATTGCTATCTTGGCCAAAAGCTATGCTGTAAAATGACTCTTAGGATTAAGCCCTGAGTGACTACCTGATAGAACAATGCAGTCTATCTTAACTGATAGATTCAGCGGATATGACTCAAAAAGAAAGGGGGAAAAAGTAGATTCAAACAATTTCCAGCTTTAGTTACCTAGTAGTAATTCTCACACTCTTCCCCCAGAAGATCCTTACAGTCTCTCAGGCTTCTAAACAAATCATAATTCTGGCTGCCACTCTGTGTAATGATTGGAAAGAGAGAGAAGAGAGAGGAGAGTTTGATGATATCTTTTAAAAATGTAGTAAAGGATTTGGTAGTGTGTATTGGGTTTGGGTGAGGTGGAGTTAATGTTCCCCAGAGCAGCTCTTATGGTGCTGTGCTTTGTAATGGGAGGCATATAAGACTCCCGTGTTGTGGCTGCTGCTGAGCAGCACTCGCACAGCACCAAGGCTGGCTTTCCAACATCTTCCCCTCTTGCCCCCCTGCCCAGTGAGATGGGTTGGGCAAGATCTTGGGAGGGGACACAGTCAGGACAGCTGACCCAAACTGACCATAGAGATATTCCACACCGTATGACGTCAGCTCAAGTATAAAAGGGAGAGAAAGGAGGACAGGGTCTATTTGTGAGGACGCTTGTCCTCCAAGCAATCGCTACGTGTACCGGAGCCCTGCTTTCCAGGAAAGGCCAGACATCGCCTGCTGATGGGAAGAAGAGAATAAGATCTTGTTTTGCTTCGCTTTGCGCGTGTGTGGCTTGCTTTTTGACTTTTCATATTAAACTGCCTTTATCATACCCCACGGGCTCTTCCCATCTTATTCTCTCCCCCCTTGTCGTGCTGAGGGAAGTAGAGGGGAGTAATAGAGCGACTTGGTGGGTACCTGGCGCTCAGCCAAGGTCAACCCACCACATAGTGTTATGTTATTCTTTATTCAATATTTAAACATAAAAATATCAAGTGTTTCAAATTAGTAAAAAAATATTTGTATGCTTAGTTGTTCCAGAAGCTCTAAGAGGAATTTATAGACTAACATTTTATAACGTAATGACATCTGGAAAGTGTGAAAATGGAAATGTAAAAGTTAAGGTTTTGGTTAAAATCTGAAATAACAAAATGCTTATGGAAGTATAATAGGACTTTTTTTTTTAGCTGCTATTAGTGGTTTACAGTCTATAATATAGTTAGAATTCAGTGCCAAGTACAGTTAATAATAGCACTTTGAGAATGTTGTGCACACTTGCGTTGTCCTATAGTAATCTGAAACATGGGACATCAGTATCTTGATTGCAGGTGTTGATGGTTAATTAAAATATCTAAATTTTATTGTAATTTCCATTTATACAAAATGAATAATATCTGGGATCTCTTAGTACTTCTAATTTTGTTTTTCAAACTCTGAAATCAGCCCCCTAAGGTCATCAAGACAGAAGTTACAACAGTTCTTACAAAGTCCTATGACCATAGGCTATGCAGTATCACTTATATTTGCCATACTCACTGACAGAGATTAACACTTGAGGCAAATATGATACAGATCAAAAGTACTATTTGGATTTCTATTGTTTTGAAAACCAGTATTGCTTTAAAAAAAATCCATGCAAATACTCTTGCTGAAAAGATCACCAATTACCAACCATACTGCACAAAAGGAAGTCAATTCTTAAAAAAAAAAAAAATGTGCAAGGGAAAAAAAAACCGCACCACTTCAAGAAAATGTTTATTCCCTTAGAAATCACAAAAAAAACCCCTTACCACTATGTTCTTTGCCACAACCAGCTGGAAAGTATTTTAAAACACTGCTCTCTTTTTTAAAATGAGTTTGTCATCACACACCATTTTCTGTATTTGATCACTGTATAATTGTTTCAGTTTCAGCATTTGGGAACAAAAATTATTCAGTGATGCAGTTTGTTATGATCAATGTTCTAACTGAGATGAGGAAACTCCTTTGTTTCTAGTTGGTCCCAGTTAATTACTAGGCTGTTTGAATGAGTAGGAGACAGAATAACATGACTGTAGTTTTTTCACATTTGGGAATTCAACTGGAAAGTCAAATATATCTTTATATGAAGGAATATATAAATTCCTTTATATGAAGGAATATGTGAGGAACCAAGACCTCCCTTTGAATTTCTTCAAAACTTTAATCACACCCTTTCTAGGTTGTACCCGTTATACTTCTTGCAGAGGTACCCTGTCAGAATGTTTAGACGGGCACTTAAACTGATCTTTCAACAAGCTGCTAGACCCTGTATACTGGCTTGAACTTAGTGATTGGATTTTAAGTGCGTATAGAACTATGTTACTGTTCCTGTGACTTTCAGTAATCTGCTTAAAAATTTATATCAGAGCTGTACCATGGAGATAATGTTATTATTTTTAAAGATTTGAACAGTGTGAGTTTTATGTATCTAAAAGGAATACCTCTTTGTTGGTCTATTGAATATTTGAAGCCATCATCTAGTTTGGCTTGTTCTTAAGCCAACAATTTGTCTGGCTAAAACGGTTTTGCAGGTACAGCTTGTATTTTTGCATGGAGACCGTAACACATTGCCCTGCTGTTCATTCTACTGTCTGGTTTATGGATACATCTTTTTAACTGCCAATGACACAATTACATCTTATTTGCATTAGAAGGATCTACATTTAGTAGATGCTGTCATAAAAAACTATGAAATGTTCTACCTTTTAAGTTCCCTTTTGGCCTCTCAGCACCTGGGAATGAAGAAGATTCAAGGAAAGTAGACTGTCAGTAACCAGTTTTTGAAAAAAATGTTTTTTACGTTAAACATGTAATGTGATGCACAAATAAAGGTCAATGCAATGCAGATATGATATGGAAGATACATGTGTTAGATTGCATAGAATTAACACTGTTTAAGATTAGGGAGATAATAAGGAAAACAAAAACAGAAGGTGGAGTAGATGTTCATGTTTAAAATTGAGATTTTACTTCCAAGAATGCTAATCGAAATGAAAGCATATGAAAATGTCTTGTTTAATTAAATTCAGAAAGTAAGTTTCAAAGAAACTTACTGGACATCTGCAGATTAGAAGTTTTCTCATGAAAAGAGACAAAGTGTCAGATGAACACAGTCTCAGTTCAGAAATCTTATCACTAATATAAAATTATCCAATTTATTATTAAATTAAATTATCCCAAGGTAATGCATAATCCCATAAGACCATACAAAGTTGTTGAAATAAAATTCATCTATTGGCTAGTTTGCAACAATTGGCTTTTTGCCTTTTCTCTTCTAAAACACAAGGCCATTTCTGATAGTCTTTTCATTTCTAATGTGTTGATCATCTTACTTCCTTCTGTAATTAACGTAACTGGGTAATTCTGTCCAACAGTTTCCCTTGTAACTGCCAAAGTAATACTATCTGTTACCTTATATCGTCTATTAATATAGTCCTATTCCTGTGTAATCCGAAGCTAAGCCTAGCCTAGGCCTTACGCAGGCCTACTGAAAGGCTAAAGATTAAATGAGAAGCCCCTAGACCTATATCTTTCTGTTTCTACCCTCCGATGATAAATTCTTCACCAAGACTGAAGATTTGATGCCTTGGTGAGCATGAAGATCTTCTGGCTATAGCCTCTCCACAATCTTTCATCTCAAATTAATGTTTTGCTTTCTTAACCTCTTTCTTCAGGACTTTCTCTTCAGGATATTAGGCAGATCTCTGTCTCAGAGTAGCCACTAAAACTCCCCTGTTCCAAATCCTAGACACTGACTTATACATTTGGCCATATAGTGTGATCTACCTCAATAATCCCAAACACATTAAGTGTTCGGATGCTGAATTTATCTCACAGACAAGTCAGGTTTAAACAGTAGACTAAATAATATTATTTCTACACAGTGACATTTACTTCAGTTTTATTAATAGCGCTATAGATGACTCAGTGCAGGTTAACAGGTAGGCTAACCTATTTCACTGTAGATTTTTTTAAAAATATAGATAATTTATTTTAAATGAGTAACAGATTTTTGTGTCAAAAATTAAAATTGACTCATCCATTTCACAATTACAGTTTTGTTTAATTTCAAATTATAAATTTGGTAAAAATAAAAGTGTTTATATTCTTACAGATCTCCATTATTTAACCAACTGTGTCTGTTTCCTTTAATAACTTAATTTCGTACAAATATATGAATACTGTATCCATCTTAATTTTGTGGATCTGAAAACAGCAGAAAGTTTAAGAAATGTCTTATTCTGAATCCTCTTTTGCATATTCGCAATGAATTGTGGTGGGCATTTATCACAGGGTGAAAGTCTTGAGTCCGGGAAATTTACTTAATATAGTGCCAGTTAACATAAGTTTTTAATTACCGATTCCAGTATTGAGAAAGAAGACAAACAAAAAGTTAGAAAAAACACCTCACCTTCACTTCCAGACACCTCTGCTTCCCCCTTCCTCATCTCCTGTGCCTCATGCCACAGGTTGCAGTCAGTCCCTTCAGTGAGGTGACAAGAGGTCCCAGAGACCGGTGTGCAGCAGCTCCTTCCTTATGCCTCTCTTTGTTTCCTACCCATTTCACCTGCTCTGGCACAAATTCCTCAATTTGCTGCAGACCTCTGGGGGCTACGTGCCTGCTACAGTGGAATTTCCTCCACGGGACACAGCTGCCCTTAGGAGTGCATGTCATCCCAGGTCATCTTCCTTGTGTCTTTCCCTGCTTGGGTGTCTCCTGCACCTAGAAGTTACTGCACTAAGTATGTTTTCACAGAGATGCCATATGATCCCATGATGGGATTCAGCTTTGGCATGTGGTAGGTCGGGTTTGCCCATGGCAGAGTTGGCAGGAACCAGTGGTGCCTGGGCCAGAGCATCCCTGGCCTTCCTCTGACGAGTTACTCTGCAGACTCCCACTAGCAAAGCTCTGCCTGTTATGCCCAACGCAGCACATTAGTCCATTTATAAAGTATACACCATTAAAATCTTGGAATAGCTTATTCCAGCATTGTCACAGGTTTTGAAAGAGCAGAACAAGCCTTGTGGTAAGAAATTAAAAATACGATCTTTAGAAAGACTGGTTTTTGTTAATGCGCTTCTGCAGTTTTAAGACTTGAAGATTTGGAAAGACGAATTATTTATCTCTCACATGATAAAGACGACTTTGTTCTCATTAATCCTCACCTCCTTGACTAGCATGGTATATCAAGCATATTAAACGTTTGTTGTAGGTTATTTATTCCTGTTTCTGGGTGGGTTAACAAATGTGGGAAAGTCTTGTATTACTGCTGCAGCATGCAGAAAGCAAAGTTTGTGGCAGTCACTGCTTAATGATGTTTTAAAACATCATTCATTGTTTAAATGATTGAGGCGAACTTGGTGTTTAAATATCTCGTTACTTTTTTTTTGCCGAGCCTAAGACTCCATCTGTAAACTTATGCTACCAAGCTTTTGCTTTATGGATGAGATAAAGTGGAAATCCTAACGAGCTGCTGGATTTGGAGAGGGGAGAGGGGGAGAGAACAGCAAAAGTTTTCTAATTCTTATTTTGTTTTGCAAAAAAAAAGAAAGAAAATATCCGTGTAGATGATTTCCTATTGGGGTAGCTGTTCTTTGCTGTTTTAGCTACGGTTGCCATCAGGCCAGCTGCAACTCTATCATTTCTACATCCTCGGACTAGTATATTCTCCTGCTGATCCTTGCAGGGTATCCTAGAGCAATACAATAACTCCGTAGGTTGGACAGTGAGACAGGTACGAAAGGCAGACTGAATCCATTTCCAAATATGCAATACAAACGTCAATTACACCATGAAAGCCTAGGTATTTGCTTAGATTAACGCTGTGAGTATATTCTTCATCCAACATTAAGGAGGCTGTGTAGGAGCATCCATTTTGTTAGGGGAAGAACAGCAGACTGGTGCTTCTGGCAGTTCCGTTAATTCTCTGAAAGAGATGGGTATGGCAGGCAGCATACACCAGCATAGGCTGCCGCTTCTCTCGCTGAGGAGACCAGCTCCGGTGCAGGCAAGTCCGCGCTGGGGAAGGGAATCGCAGCGAAAAGAGCCGGCAAGGAGCCCTCTGAGGGATTATTCGAAGCCGGGAAAGCGGCTCGGCTGTGCTGGAGGCCGGCAGCTGGTGGGCGGGCCGCTGAGGCGGCCCCGCCGGCGGCAGATCTGAACGAGGCGTAACCGCGCCAACGGGCACTCGCCGAGACCGCAAACCGCCCACCCTCCCGTTATAAAAGAAGCCCTTTGGGAGTGCTGAGCAAACAAGCAACGAGTGGGCGTCACCCGGCAGACCCCCGGGCGGGCACAGACCCCCCGGGCGCATCCTCGGGCCGGTCCGCGGCGGTTTGCGCAGAGGCACGCGCGAGCCGGGCGCCGAAGTCTCCGCCGGTGCCAGAGGTGAGTTCCGTTGGTGCTAACTGCTCCCCACGCCTGGCTTGAGAGGCGAACTCGACTGGTCATCGCCCTTTCAGGAGAGGACCTGGCCACGGTTACCCCTCGGCCGAAAGCCGTTGCCAGAAGGAATGTGGCGACCCAGAGGGAGCTCCCACACAAAGCTGCGCCCGGACAGGTCTCTGCCTGAGCCCGGCCCTCGTACCGGAGGGCAGCAGAGACAGCCCCTGTGTGGGGAAAGTCTGCAGAGCAGAAAGAGGAAATGGAAAAGTTAAGGAGTTATTAAGGGGTGTGAAAGGGANAGCAAACAAGCAACGAGTGGGCGTCACCCGGCAGACCCCCGGGCGGGCACAGACCCCCCGGGCGCATCCTCGGGCCGGTCCGCGGCGGTTTGCGCAGAGGCACGCGCGAGCCGGGCGCCGAAGTCTCCGCCGGTGCCAGAGGTGAGTTCCGTTGGTGCTAACTGCTCCCCACGCCTGGCTTGAGAGGCGAACTCGACTGGTCATCGCCCTTTCAGGAGAGGACCTGGCCACGGTTACCCCTCGGCCGAAAGCCGTTGCCAGAAGGAATGTGGCGACCCAGAGGGAGCTCCCACACAAAGCTGCGCCCGGACAGGTCTCTGCCTGAGCCCGGCCCTCGTACCGGAGGGCAGCAGAGACAGCCCCTGTGTGGGGAAAGTCTGCAGAGCAGAAAGAGGAAATGGAAAAGTTAAGGAGTTATTAAGGGGTGTGAAAGGGAGATAGATTGGTGGGGCCGCACCCTGAGGCGAAGGCAGCACCTGGAAGCTCCACAAAAAGCAGAGGATCCCCTCTCTTGCCACGTGGCAGGAGAAGGGGACCTAAGAGATGGGAGGGAGTGGAAATGTGTCCCTGCAAGAGGAAGGCAGGGGAATCCCCTCCTGGCCTCCCTCACCTTCCAAATCGCCCTTACACAGCAGGTCTGGGATTCTGGAGCTTGAATCACAGAATCACTATGGTTGGAAAAGACCTTTGAGATCATAGAGTTCAACCATTAAACCTTTATGTAACTCTACTAGGGCCACTACTACAACATATCCTTAATCACTATATCTAGATGGCTTTTAAGTACATGCAGGAATGGTGATTCAGCCACTCCCCTGGGCAGCTTCTTCCAGTCTTTACTAGTTGTTTCGGTACAGAACCTTAACCTAACGTCCAACCTAAACCTCCCCTCAAGTAACTTGATGCCATGTCCTCTTGTCTTATCAATTGTGACTACTTGATGGACAAGCAAATGAGAATGTAGATGAAGGTCTATCCAGGAGGTTGCCTGGGCTGAGTCAGCCAGCCCCGCTCATTAGGACTGCTTCTGTTAAGAAAGAGAGTAATTGTAGGCAATTCCCTTCTGAGGTGAACAGAGTGCCCCATATGCCAACAGGATCCATCCCCCAGGGAAGCCTGCTGCTTCCCTGGTGCCTGGGTTTGAGACATCACCAGGAAACTCCTGGCCTGGTACAGCTCTCTGATTATTACATGCTACTGGTTATGCAGGTTGGCAGTGATGAGATTGCAGACAGAAGTTCAAAAGTGACTATATAGGACTTCAGGGCACTGGCATGATTGGGTGAAAGATCAGGAGCTCAGGTACTGTTTTCTCCACTCCCTTCAGTGACAGGGAAGAATAGGGAAAGGAACAGGAAAACACACCTGATTAACATGTGGCTCAGGGGCTGGTGCCACCGGTGGAATTTTTGTGGTTTTTTTTTTTGACCACGAGCTGCTTTACAAGACACCAGGCCTGCTAGCAACAGGTAGGAAATGCCTGTCTCAAAGGAGGAAAACAATCCTGGGGCAAGAGCTAGCAGAGCTTGTTGAAAGACCTTTAAACTAGACTCAAAGGATAGGGCTAAAACTGGGCTTGCTAGAGAGGAACCTGGGAGTGGCATGCCAGGAACGGTGGGGCAGTGTGGTAGTAAAGTCTTACAGTTGGCTATCTTAGTGGAAGTGGATGATAATCCCTGTGGTGGCAAAGACTCAAGAGTTGATAGGCTGGTAACTGTTGAAGCAACTGAGAACTGGCTGGTGGGACTCAGGGCTTCTGCCTCGAAGAAGGTGGCAGGACCATCAGCCCAGCTGAAGCGCGTCTATACCACTGCCCACAGCATGGGCAACAAGCAGGAGGAACTGGAGGCAATCATGTAGCGAGAAAACTGATATTCTTGCTGTCATGGAAACATGGTGGGACGACTCACATGATTGGAATGCTGCAATTGACAGCTACCAACTTTTCAGAAGGGACGGGTGAAGAAGGCGAGGCGATGTGGTGGCCCTCTATGTCAGAGAGGGATATGAATGTCTACAACTTAATGACGGAGATGACAGAGTTGAGTGTTTATGGGTAAGAATCAAGGAGAAGACCAACAAGGCGGATATCGTGGTGGGAGTTTGTTATACACCTCCCAGTCAGGATGATGAGACCGATGAAATACTCTATAAGCGCTTGGAAGAGGTTTTGTGATTGCTACCTCTTGTTCTTGAGGGGAACTTCAAATTACCAGATGTGTGCTGGGAATATAATACAGTACAGAGGGGAACAGTCCTGAAGGTTCTTGGATTGTATGGAAGATAACTTCCTTACACAAATGGTGAAGGAGCCAACTAGTGAAGGTGCCCTCCTGGGCTTGCTGCTTGTTAACAGAGAAGGACTTGTAGGAGATGTAACAGCTGGGGGTCATCTTGGACTTAGTGATCATGAAATAACAGAATTTTCAATTCTTGGAGAAGTAAGGAGGCTGGTTAGCAGAACTGCCACCTTGGGCTTTCATAGGGCAGACTTTGGCCTGTTCAGGACACTGATTGGCAGTGTCCCTTGGGAGGCTGTCCTGGGTGACAGAGGAGTGCAGGAAGGCCAGACACTTTTCAAGAAGGAAATCTGAAGAGTGCAGGAACAGGCCATCCCCATGTCCCAAAAGGCAGGCCAGTGGGGAAGAAGACCAGCCTGGCTGAACAGATAGCTCTGGATAGAACTCAGGAACAAAAGGAGAATTTATGGCCTTTGGAAAGGAAGTGACCTCTCAGAAGGACTCCAAAGATGCAGTGAAGCTGTGCAGGGAGAAAATTAGAAGGGCCAAAGCCCAGTTAGAACTCAATCTAGCTATGGCTATAAAAGACAATTAAGAATGCTTCTATAAATACATCAGCAACAAAAGGAGGACTAGGGAGAATCTTCATCCTTTATTGGATGCAGGGGGAAACATAGTGACACAAAATGAGGAAAAAGCTGAGGTACTTGATGTCTTCTTTGCCTCAGTCTTTAAAGCAGGACTAGTTGTTTGCTGGGTAGCCAGCCCCTCGAGCTGGAAGACAGGGATGGGGAACAGAAGGAGACTTCCGTAATCCAAGAGGAAATGGTTAGTGATTTTCTGCACCACCTAGACATACATAAGTCTATGGGGCCAGATGGGTTACACCCAAGAGTGCTGAAGGAGTTGATGAATGTGTTCACCAAGCCACTTTTCATAATTTATAAGCAGTCTTGGCTAACTGGGCAGGTCCCAACGGGCTGGACATTAGCAAATGTGACGCCTATCTACAAGAAGATCTGGAAGGAGGATCTGGGGAACTACAGACCTATCAGTCTGACCTCATCTCCTTCTGTGACAAGGTGACCTGCTTGTTGGATAAGGGAAAGGCTGTGGATATTGTTTACATGGACTTCAGTAAAGCCTTTGATACTGTTCCCCAGAGGACCCTCATGAAAAAAATGGCTGCTCTAGGCCTGGATGGGCGTACGCCCTGCTGAATCAAACACTGTCTGTATGTCTGGGCCCAGAGAGTGGTGGTGAATGGCGTTACATCCACCTGGCGGCTGGTCACAAGTGGTGTCCCCGGGGCTCAGTGCTGGGGCCACTCCTGTTTAATATCTTTATCGATTACATTGACAGGGAGAATGAGAGCACCCTCTAAGTTTTCAGATGACACCAAGATAGGTGGGAGTGTTGATCTGTTTGAGGGTAGGAAGGCTCTTCAGAGGGACCTGGGCAGGTTGGATTGATGGTCTGAGGCCAATCATATGAACTTCAACAAGGTCAAGTGCTGGGTCCTGTGCTTGGGCCACAATAACCCCCTGTAGTGCTACAGGCTTGGAGAGGAGTGGCTGAAAAGCTGCTTGGCAGAAAGGGACCTGGGGGTGTTGATCAACGTCCAGCTGAGCATGAGCCAGCAGTGTGCCCAGGTGGCCAAGAAGGCCAACAACAACCTGGCCTGCATCAGTAATAGCGTGGCCAGCAGGACTAGGGCAGTGATTGTTCCACTGTACTCAGCACTGGTGAGGCCGCACCTTGAATACTGGGTTCAGTTTCAGGCACCAGAGTGTAAGAAAGACATTGAAACGCTGGAGTGGGTCCAGAGAGGACAACAAAGCTGGTGAGGGCTCTTGAGAATTAAGTCCTGTGAGGCTCAGGGAGGTGGGGTTGCTTTGTCTGAAGAAAAAGAAGCTGAGGGGAGACCTTATTGCTCTCTACAACTACGTGAAAGGAAATTGTAGTGAGGTGAGGGTTGGGTTACAAGTTACAAGCAATAGGACAGGTGGAAATGGCATTAAGTTATGCTCAGGGAGGTTTAGGTTGGATGTTAGGAAAATCTTCTATACCGCAAGGGTTATCAAAGACTGGAAGACTGCCCAGGGAAGTGGTTGAATATGTCCCTGGATGTATTTAAAAGCCATCTAGATGTGGTCCTTAAGGATATGTTGTAGTAGTGGCCCTGGTAGAGTAGTTAGTGGTTGGACTTGATGATCTCAAAGGTCTTTTCCAACTGTAGTGATTCCATGATTCATCTGTGTCCATTAGCAAGGCTGTTGCAAGGCCAGTCAAGTCTCCAACGCTTCTCCAAACTGTAGAATCATGTAGAAAGCAAATGTGTACCACTGCATTTATTTATACTAATGTAATTTTAAAATATAGCTGATATGCCTTGTTAAAGACATGAGAAAATACTCTTTTGAAGAATTTACTCCTTAACTCGTAAAGTTCATAGTACGTCTTCATTTTTTCCTTGATTTACACTGTAAAGGCACATGCATCCTATATGAATGATACATCTCCTGCTGTCTGCAAAAAGCCAGGCATATAAACATTCAAAAATATTCATACTGTAGCTCTTTCTAGGAGTTTTTTTGTTTGTGTTTTTGTCTCATTGCCGTACTGCACAGAATCTGGGTATTAGTTGGTACAAAGAATTTAGAATCCAAAGGTCTGCACTGCAAACAGTAGCACACCCAAGTTGATACTCTGTTGTTAGTTTTGCCCTTGGCATGCATTCTTTTTTATAAAGCTATTGAGCAAGAAGCTGGATCAAAAATCCACCAAATTAATTGTGGTCATACCCCAGTGATGTGTGTGTCTTTCATTTTGTAGTATATAAGAACCATCCAAAACAAAAGAGTTATTGTTTTATATCTCTATATCTGAATGTTTGATGAAACTCTGATTTTCTTTTTTTTATTCAGATAGGCAGAAAAACATCAATGCAATGAATTAAATGTTCCAATGTATCATCAGGCTTGTAACACTTATTACTAGTGTGAAATGTGGTAAATTAAGATGGTAATGAACCACTTCTAACATCCAGACAGTTCAAACCTATATACTTCATACTAGTGTGTTGTCATAAAACGTTACCCTGGAAAAACTGCACTCTCCTAAAGCCACTGAGTCCTTTGGTGCTTTTGATGGATTTTGATGAAAATTAATAGGTGAAACTTGTTATAACTTTATGCATTAATCTTTCCTTTTTATTATGTCCTTCATGGATTCAGATCCCAACTGAAATTCCAACTTTTGATAAGATTGTGTTGATATTTTTTTTTCTTTCTTAAGTGTATTGGTTTGGGAGGGGATTATATTAGCGGAATATTTAATTATGGTGGGTTTTTTTCATTTATGATTAACTTTTCAAGGAAAATGAAAAATTAATATTATTCTTTGGGAAACATGAAGAAATGCCATTGAACTTTGATCCTAAAGGAACTAAAAAGGAAGCCAGTGGGGAACATACAAAATGAAAATCAGGTCATTCCTCAGTGAAATCCTTTCACACATCCTTTCTTGACTTACTGGTCTTGTGATTGTTCCAGTTCTACCTAGCTAGTGTAAGCAGCAATATTGGGGTTTTGTTCACTCCAAGAGAAATTATTATATGAAGCGAAAATCAAGTAATTCAGAAATAAATAAATAAAGATGGTTTCTTGTGAGTGAGTTTCAGCTTTTTACCATATATTTTAATTTATAAAAACTAGTGTTGAAAGATTGATTAAAGTAGATTTAAAAATTTTGGGTTTACTTTGTATTTACAATGAGTTTTTACATTTGTCTCCCTGTGTGGGAATCTTTGAGTCAAATACAAGTATTTCCTATTCAGTTTGTTTAGGAGAGTGGGGTGGGAGGAGCAATTTCATTCAAACTGTGTGATAAAATCAAATACTACCATCTTACAATGGCCAAAATGATATATTTTTAATGTATTTATTTGTCACCATTTGTACTATGTGCTGCTTTGGTTTTCTGGTATAAATGAATTGTAAAAGCTGTAAAAAAAAAATGAGAACTACAGGACTAGGGCTTTGTCCAGGATAGCTCAGTGTAAGGCAGGAATCATGGTCTGCAGGGGTGAGTAATGTGGGAGAAAGTCTGGGGATAGAAAATTGGAGTCATGGTCAAACAGAAAGCCAAACTGTGTCAGCCATAAATCAGTTTAAGAACTCAGGTCTAACCTCTGAACTGAGCTCCACAAATAATTATTGAGTCTGGTGCTACAGTCACCTCTCTTTTCAGTTCTGTGATGCTCATGTGGGCTAATGTGTTACCCCACTACTGCTTGTTTTAAGCACCTGGTTTTTCTTGGAGGAAGTTTATGCCATCTGTCTCTTACTGGACGTAGAAACTCTTGCCTTTCACTTTCTCTCGCTCTTCCACAAGGAAGGTGTCGTCTTCGCCTTTCAGAAAGAGAATTAATGAAGAAATCTATGAATGTCAGGAGAGGATGGTTTGTGTCTTTTATGTTTCCAGCACATCCTCGTATATATGCTGGACTTTGGTCGTCCTCCCCCGCCCTACTGGATATCCTGAGGTGTACAGCCCTTTTCCAGAAAACCTGAAGGGTTTGAAGGTGGGAAGCTTAAAGGCATAAAGAAACCAAGCCAGGCGACATAGTCAATGAAACTAGTAATGTTTGAGAGGCAGAAAGAAAATAATGAGAAAAAATGTCAGCTGCTAAAGAAAGAAAACTTTTTCCTGCCGTCCTCCACAGGTGAGGTAGTGAACCCTTTCCTGCTACCTGCAAAGTAGAATTCTAAATATTTGAGATATGAGCAAGTGAACAGCTATGGCACTGAAAGTAATACAAAAGAAGCAGAAAATTTGTAGTTATTGCATATGGTTTTGCGATGCTTACATTAAGGTCAACAAAACCCTGCGATAACATGTAAAACAGTAACCTACAGAGGAGAGCAAGAGCATCTGGTTTATTATTCAGTAATGTACCGTACACAGTTATTAGGCATGAGGGGGCAAGCCTTTTCACTGGTAGGATAAACAAGAGACATTGTAGCACAAGAAAGAAGACACACATTATCTGGAGCCATTAGTTCTTGACCATCTTTCTTTCTTCCCTAGAAGACTGAGGACAGACATCTTTATTGGGATGATTAGAAAAGACAATGTTGTAAAGGTGTAGGGGCATTGAAGCCATTATGAAGCTGTTTTCTTGATGTGTTGCTGTTCTGCATCAATTTTTAGAACGGCAAGTCTACTTAATTCTTGCTGTGAGAAAACGAAGTAAGCTTATTCTTTATTGTCATTTTATTATCATAAATAATTATTATTCTAAAGCTAACTCTGACCAGTACTGTCTGTAACTTCTTTTAGAAAGCAATTAATTTGATAAGGCTATATTCTGTTTCTGGAGTGAACGCTAATTCTTGTGGTTGGATGACATTCCTTGTTTCAGGCACCTCAGTGAAGTTTATGATTCACCAGGAAGCCACAGGTCAGTTATACAACAGGGAGCCATCTAACTCCTTCTCAAGCTCCCTGATATTAGACAGTTTTCTCACCACCTCCCACAGCTCAGCCACCTGCTGCAGGAGGTCCTCCATGTGGGCACACCTTTTGCAGGCAAGTCCCATCACTCATTCCTGTCCCAGGAGAAAAGTCCAAGCACTTCCTGCAGCCTGAGGTCTGTACTGTAGCCTCTCCTTTCAGCAGCTCCATCTGGGTATCCAGGCATTGGCCACTGCTGGGGTTGATGGTGCAGATGACTCAGCTGCAGCTGGAGCCTTTGCTTTCAGGCGAGTGCCCACCATTAGGCCTTGGAGTCAAATAGAATGAGGACCCTTGACTCGTGCAGATGGAGCCTGGTTCATGCTGTTTATGTACTTCAGGCCTCTCCCTCCAGCCAGTGGAATACCCCTTCTTCAGAGGGATGCCTTCTGGCACAAACTGCCGCTCCCCGACTGCCCACCCTGGCTGCTGGTGCTTCCTGCCATGCTGATGGTCTTAGTGACCATCAGAAAGGTCACTAAAGTTGTGAGAGCAATGCCTATATAGTAAGTGGACTGATTCAATAACAATGGCCTTTGAACTTTCACCAAAAAAACTAAATTTTTGTTTTGGAAAAACAAAGTATTTTGAATCTGATTGTCTGAATCTAACTTAAGAAAGACATGAGACACCCTATCATAGCTGTTTTCTCTGTCATTATGTTTCAGCAGTTTTAGAATATTTCTTAGCACTGATTCTTTTGATGCCATAAAAAGTTGTATAGCAGGCAAGAAATACTGGCTCACTGTATGGTGCATTTTCGGTGTCTAATATGTCTGGATCCTCGGAATAACATCAATTGCTTTAGCACTTGTGCTATGAGTTGATTCTTTGCTCTACTATTGAGAAAATACCACATTTTTAAATATGTGCAGCAAAACCTGTAGTTCTAGTTTGATGTATACTTGATAGCATCTTAGGAATGGAAAGATAAACACTCTTAATTCCTGATCTTTTTGTATATTTAATATTAACATAATAGGAGAAGATTTTACAAGTAGAACAAATTGCTTAAAATGACACTGCCACTTCTGAGCAGTCTTTTGTGCCTTTGTACTAACTTAATGAATTGTCTAACAATAGAACACATTTTTCAAAATCACTCAGAAGATTTTAACAACATATGACCAAAAGGTCAAGAGTAAGAGAGAGCAGAGCAGATTCCAAAGCAATTTGGTACCTTTTATGAGTGCCAACAGGTTTTTTGTGTATGCGCTTGTTCTGGTTTGAGTTAGAACAGAACAATTCTGTTCAGTGATTTTATTTTTCAGCTCAGTTCCTTTAACTAACTGCACTTTCTGAAATTAGCAGCATGTTTTTGCAGACAGTGTCTGCTTCTAGGAATGATAACGCTCCGTGTTTAGAGTTAGTGTCAGGGATTGTTGTGCAGACGAAGACCGCTGCTAGATCTTGTGTGCCACGTTGCGGGGTGCAGAAAGTAAAAGGCCACACCCACAGAGAGGAGCAGACAGGACAGGTGACCCCAAACTGACCAACAGGGTGTTCCACCCCATATTCGGCTGCTGGAGACCCTTGCTCAGTTGCTCTTGGACTGGGGACTCTGCTCTGGGCCCTTGCCCAGATCCTTCCTCATTTCTTCGATGTTCAGCATCCAAGGAAAACTGTCAGTTCTGCTTTCAATCCTGATTTGAGTGTTCCTGAATCCAGTACCGGAATCCAGCTCCTGAACACAGTTCCTGTCTGCTGCTGGCCCCAGCCTGGGACTTTCCTGGTGTCTGCTCCACAGTGCCTTTTCTCTTCCTCTCTGGGGAGGGAGAGGGTTTAACAGAGAGCGTCTGTTGTAGGTCTAGTGGGCTGCCCTGACTCTAAACTGTGACAGCACTTTAAATCCAAGTCAGGCTGCAAAAGAATTGATTCTGGTAATCTCAACTTAGTATTATAAAACAGTATGTATGTTGCAAAATTACTGCATGTTTTGGCACAGTTACAAGAAATAATTATGTCTAAGTGAAGAAGTCTGATGTTTGCTCAAGCAGTGAGGAAGTTTCCCAATGTCTGTAATTTTTTACTTTAACAGATGATACCAGCTTCCAAACTACCAGAATTCCTCCACTTGATTATTGTTCAGAAACAGCTTGTATGAGAATATGTGAATATCTGTTCATAACTTTTTAGAATTGGTTTATTAGACTATTCCCCCCCCACACTGGTGTGTTATACTTCAGTTTCTTTTACTAGTGAGGGTGATTGTGCAGAATACATACCACTGTTGTTCCCAGTTGTGTGAAAGGTTTTCAAGCTTCTTGTTAGTTATAGCACCTTTCCTGTGAATATCATTCCAAGAGAGTAATCTAGCAAAAGAGGTACAAAGATCTCACCAGGAGGAAGACATGATAGAGCACCGAGTTCTAGCTGTGTACATATAAGCAATTATCCATAGCTACTCACTATTTCAAAATAATTGAATCAAGAGTGTGCTTTCTTTAAGAACAGAATAACTTCGTTTTTGGCCACACATTGGTTCCTCTTGTAAGCAAGACACAAGTCTTTTACGTAATGAAAGTTCAGAGCAAGATAGGAGATGCTTATTGAGTATGATATCTGTTCTTATTATAGATTACTTCAAGTGGATGCTTTATCTTATTATTTTTTTGGTACGCTGGATCTTAAGAAATACAACTGAATATAAAATTTCTTCTTCAGCAATGGGATTATCCTGCTTAGAGATACTGATTTCTGGGAAAAACCTGTGTGTTTCCATTTTAATGTACAAAGGTTCTGAACTCTCCCTCCAAATTCAAAGCTGACTTGAAAATAGAGTTAAATTAAAAATTTAATACCTTCAAGAAATTTCTGATTGTGTGCTGAATACTTTCGATTTGCTGAGGTAGGAAGAATAATGAGTTCTATTTAAAATGTGTTTTTTAAACATATGGATTAGCATATCATAAGTGCTTTAAAGACTATATATCTCTTTAGAGAAGGAATGGTTTATTCTGTTTGGATAAGAAGAACTAAATATGTTTATTAGAATTATTCTCAGCTGGTTTTATGACATCATTAATAAACAAAAATAGTTAACACTCATGGGTTTAGAGAGGAGTTTGCAACTCAGTGTAAGAACTAGGTGCTACATTGTTCCCTTTGCCAATGTCTTATTTTATGAGGAGAAACCTAGAGAGGATCTTGGATCTAAAAGCAGTGATTTTTTTTTTTTAATTTTTTTTTTTTCCATTGTGTTCATACAGCACTATTCATTTTAGAAAGACTTACTTGATTCCCTTTTTCCTTTGCCTTAGTGTCAATATATTCTAGCAGGACATAATGCTGTCTGTTCCACAAATATACAGTGAGAACTGCAGATATGATATGTTTAAAAAAACAACTGTTTTCTTCCAAGTTTCCCTATTTCTTGGAATCACTTTCTGGCTATATCTACCTGTATCTAGTGATGTATTGGAATAATTTATTTTTAACAATACTTGCAATTCTAAAATTCATATTTTTACCCTTTAAAAAAAAATTTTAAAAATCAACAGCAGTAAGAATCAAAGCTAGTGCTTTCGATCAGAATTTCAATACTTGGCTTGATTCCTGCAATCTGCATAACCCATTTTGTTAACTGGGAGTAGTGTTATTCCTGGTTGGTCTCAGTGGTGTTTTGCAAGTCCCAAACACTCCAGACTTCAGAGGGATTATGAGCAAGAACTTGTTTTTCCAACATAGCTATAAAATCTATGCCAAAGTGAAAATTAACATGCACAAGTGCAACAAATTTTTATAAAGTACACATTAACTCTCTTGGTGCCATCTTATAGTACATACTCATGAGTGCCAAAAGGGCCTGGGGCACTTTGAAGTCCTCAGTGATCTTACAATATAACTTCTACACAACAGTGCTCCTGTATCTTAGGGTTCTACAGTGATGGGTATCATCCTAAATCTAGTAGTAGGTATAGAGAAGTTACAGCAGGAAAAGGGCATATGAAGCATTGCTGGAGCTCATTAACCCTCACAGAATACATACGCATGGCACATCTTCAGCATGTACTGCCCTGGGAAGAACATAAAGCTAAGAAAGCTGCTATACTCCACAGACCTGCTTGTGTGTCATTTGTAGTTGGTATCCTGAGGTGCAGAGTTGGTAAGATTTACCAGTGGTCACAAAAAAAACCTGTATCAAAAGCTGAAACTGAATCCAGACCATCCGTTGCCTAAGCTAGATTCCTGGGTGATTTCTCCCTGCCAGTGATTATTACTATTTTTATATTAGTGCTACCTCATTTGAATATGGCAAATAGAAGGTTGAGTAACAGGTTAGGAAAGAAATTTCGCTCAATCCAATTTACAGGTTTTCTTAAAGCATTACTCAAGAGCAAGGGAGCAGCAGAGAAGAAATCTATTTAGTACAATAAAAGCTCCCAGTGTTAAATTCTGTTGTATTTCAAAGAACTGTTGCAAACCCTGAATTTTTTATTTGGTGGTTTTTTTTGCTTTTAATGTTCACTGTTTCTCTGGGAATATACATGGTTTATTCCTCCTAGAAGGTTAGGTAAATAGTCCTTTTCTTCTCTGAATTTGTTGTGCTCAGCATTCATGAAAAACATGGCTATAAATATACAGTCTTTAAGCAGATAGAGCAGAGTAGATTCAGATTAGACATTAGGAAGAAGTTCTTTACTATGAGAGTAGTGAGACGCTGGAACGAGTTGCCCATAGAAGTTGTGGACACCTCATCCCTGGAAGTGTTTAAGCCCAGGCTGGATGAGGCTCTGAGCAACCTGTCTAGTGGAAAGTGCCCCTGTGCATGGCAGGGGGGTTGGAACTAGATGATCTTTAAAGTCACTTCCAAGTCAAGCCATTCTATGATTCTGTGATTCATTTTTATTTTGCTTGTTAGTGTGGGTTTTGGTCTATTCGAAAGGTGACTTACAAACCTGAACGTACTCGTACTGTGAGCAGATATAGAGTATACCACGAATCACGCAGAAAGCTGTGAGGGGAAGGGGAAAATCTCAAGGAGTGTTTTAAAAACTGCTTGATGTTAGAGATAAATTGTATTTTGGGTTAAGCCTTAGGAACTTAGATTTTAAGTCCAGAAGTTTTGTTTTCCTTTCATTGCGACTGTCGAGTGTGTATATAACATACTTCTGCAGGGAAAAAACCAACCAAACAAAAACAAGCTGAGATTACAGGTGGGTAAAATTAAAATTGATGGGTTAAAGATTAAAGTTATGCCTTGACCCAGTCTCTTAGGAAGGTAAGAGGAATTGTGGTGCTGAAACGTAAACATACCCTAGGTCACTGCAGCTCTTACCTGCGTATTGTTTATTACCCTCAGTACATACTGATACTTCAACAGATAGAAATACAGAAGGACATATAGCTGGCTGTACTGTACAACCCATGTGTATTGCTTCTCCCAGAAGTGTTTTTTTTTCTTCTATTTGACCACAAATAGTAGACTTCTTATAACAGTAAAATCCAGAAATCCATACCTGATGGGGGAGGTTGATTGCATTTCCCTTTTACAACTTGCATAGAGTAGGGCTTCTCTAAAAAGTATATCCGGAGTTTTAGAAATTTCTGATACACAGTAACACTGCCCAGATTTAACAAGCATGTCTGTGAGGCAGCTCTTTTACACACTGGTGTTGCAAATTGAAGATCAGCTGCAAAGCTGATTCCAAACTACTGTTTATTTAGGCTTATTTTAGCTTTAGCAAAAGCTAAGACAAAGAGTAATCAACTTCTTCTTTTCTGGAATCTTCAGTTAATAAATTAATTACAATGTTCCAATAATTTCCCTTCATTTTTAGGGAAATATGTTAAGTGAAGGCAAGTGCTGAAGTTCAAAAAAAAGAGCATTTCTATATATCTCTCAGGAATGCTATAAAGAGAAATTTCAGCAATGTTAAAAATTGTAAACATAAATTTTAACAAATAAGAAAGAAATCCAGTGACCCTTAAAGAGCTAAAGATAGAAATACAGTAATAAAGACACTAGAGACTTGACTCAAAAGATCTGTTATACTTCTTCTGTTTTCCTGTGTAGTCATAGGCAAATCTCTTTGTCCATATTTCCATTAATCTTCAAAAACCAGCCGTACTGATTACTGCTTTGTTTTTGTTATTTACTTAAACACGCTTACTAGAGGCATTGGAGAAAAAATAGCCATTTTCCCATAATTTCCTAGCTTACTTATACACTAGCTTTTCTTTTCTTTTCAGCTATGGAGGTCAAATATAGATCCTGCAGATCTACCAACTGCAGGTAAAGAAGTTTAGCTCCCTCTTTCCAGGAGGCCCATTTGACAACAATTTTAATCACTTTATAACCCACAGTGTGCTATTAGTTGGGGAATGGAACATAGATCTGAATTAAATAAAATGCCACTCATAGTCAGGAGTCCTTTGGTGCTGTTACTATTACAATAAGTTATTTTTATTACTGCATGAAAGTATTGATTTATGAGCACACAATAAATCTGAGGAATAGGCACATTTATAAGACAGAAGAAAAACGTGTGAGGAAAAAGAGAAATACAAATTCCTTCACAATGTGTTTTTTAGAATAGGCAATGTTTTTAATGCATAAAGGAAAATGTATATCATAAAAGTTAAATGATCGTTGTAGTAACTAACAGTAAGACAATAGCATAATGTAAAAACTCCTGCCAAACAACAGAATGTAAATTCTTAACTGACAGATCCCATTTAAAACCAGGCCAAATATCCTTTGTCTTTCATGCAGTTTCACGGGAATCACCTCAACGGTTCCACCTTTACACCTCGGTGCAATGTTGACACAGAATTTTGTCCAAACCACACAGTAGGCTGCCTTGTGATTGACATTTATCAGTATTTACCCTATTCTTCTAACACTATCCTGAATGAGTCTTTGATTTTATGGACCATGGAAGTTATGTTACTGACCAGATGACAAGAAACACTCAGAATGCAGATTGCTTTTTATCTGTTTGTTGCTTTTTATCTTTAGTAAAGATGCGTTGACACTACTGCTCCCATTTGACAAATCAGAAAACTAAAACATGGAACGTCTAAGTTATTAAAAGATTTTGCTGGAAGGACACAGCTGTTCTGTATGGTTGCTTGTTAGCAGAGCATGCTACTTGACTTCCACCAGATTTTCTGGTGATACTTATAGTATAAAAGGCTGACCTAGCACATATAGTAGATAATTTATCACTTCAAGGTGGAAATAAAGATTTTTCTATCCCATTTTTTTTCCAACTGTTCTCACTTTCATACACACACAACTAAGGTCTTGTGATTTTTGAACTTCCAAATACTCTTTCGTTGTCTGTTAGTAAGTTAGAAGTAAAATAAGTACACTGACACTGTATTCTGTGTTCATAACACTGAAAGGCAAAGATCGAAAGGTCTTTTATCATCAAAGATAAAAAACAGTTGTTTAGGCATCCTGAAATACGTATTTTTGATTAAATAAAACCACCTTATTGCTCTCTACAACTAACCAAAGGGAGGTTGTAGTGAGGTGGGTGTTGGTCTCTTCTTCCAGATAACTAGCGATAGGATGAGAGGTAATGGGCTTAAGTTGCATCAGGGCAGGTTTAGACTGGACATTAGGAAAAATTTCTATACTGAAAGAGTGGTGAGGCATTGGAACAGACTGCCCTGGGAGATGGTAGAGTCAACATCTCTGGAGATCTTCAAAAAACCGTGTAGACGTGGCACTTTGGAACGTGGTTTAGTGATCATGGTAATATTAGGTAGGCAGTTGGACTTGATAATCTTGGAGGTCTTTTCCAACCTTAATAATTCAGCAATTTTAAAATCTTTGCATTTAAACAAGAAATTGAAAGAAAGTTTGGAAGAAAATTAAGTTCCAAGCTATACTTCTAATGTTCTCCGAACACAAACTTTAGTTCTTTAAGTTCTCCAGGTCTTAGGGGGAAAACAGAATACTTTGGGAAATTCTTCACTGGTGATACTCACTAGTTTTAGAAGAAATTTGTTCCAGTCCTGCACTTCTAGCCTGGTGCTTCTTCATTGAGATTGGTAAAAGTTTCTGCCAAATATCACGAGGTTTTAAGTACTGCTTAAGCCTTTGAGGTTTTAGTGGGTCTTAAGTAATGCTACAGTCCTTCTGCTGGCACACAGCCCAGGATGAATTTCACTTCTGATGGCAACAGCTGTGTGTCAGGTTTCCGAATGTGTGAGGGGGCAGAGCAGGGTGCTGGCAGTCGCCAGGCAACTGCCGAAAGTGGGGTAACAAGACTACTGCACTGGGTCAGGGCTACTAAGTAACAGGCACCAGCTGTGGTTTTGTGACATTTGACTTTCCTCATTCTGCTCCAAGGATTTCTGGGAGTTTTAGGTGTAGTTCTGGAAGTTTTATGGTAGATTCTAGCATGTGGGACACCTCTGCTAAAGGTGTCAGTCCTAGGAGGCACAAACACTGCTGCTTCTTTTTGTCTTCATAATTCCTTTGTTAGCCACAATTTGCCATGTGAATGTGTCAACCAGTGGTTACACTTGTCAGTTGTGAAAGTAAAAAGATTGAGAAAAACTTTGCAAATAAAAAGTTGCAGATATCGAAAGGCTTTGAGTACTCCAAAATTGAGAAATTACATCTGTAAAGTAATAAATTTAAATGATAGACTAAACTTCTGTTGCATAGAAGGTACATGACATCTTGCTCTTTATTACTATTGTTGTTTATCTTAATATTTTTGAAGATTCAGCTCTCTTCTTTGACAGACTTTTCAAGAACGGATAATGAGCAAAGCTGAGATTCTTTTTCTGTTTCCTAGACTGTTTTAAAACAAGAAAAAGGAAATATAATGGTTTTGAATGTTTATTATAATTTTATTTTTATTGTTCAATATTAAATACTGTTTTCTCTGTTTATTTTATGCTATAGAGACTGAGTGACCTAATGATTATTTAGCTAAGAATAGGCACGGTAATGTAAATCGGCTCTTTTGAGATTTATCAAGATTTGGGCTTACTTACTGAAAGACTGCTGATCAGTACACCTCCAGGATTTTTCTCAGCAATTCATATCCTCTCCACACCAGCAATATAATCTAACACTACCCCAGAACTATAAGGCAGGGGGAGGCAGTGGTGCTGCTCCGTGTCAGGCTCTCTCACCACACAGTAAGTAGAAGCTGCAGCATGTCCTGCATGCTGTTCCCTACTGCTTGCCTTCAAATGCAGGTCAACCTGGGAGGCCCCTGCAGGTCTGTGACCTGTAGATCTGAGATGGGTAACTTGAGAGCACAGGGAAGGAACTGGGGCCAAAGTTTGCACCGTGCAGTTGTAACTAACCTGTTTGCAAAATAGGGCAAGTACTTTTTTAATATGGTAACCTCTAGCTGAAATGAGAGTCAAACCTTTCTTGCCAATTTGTTAAAAAAAAAAAAAAAAAACAGAGAGAGAGAGGGAGGGGGTTAGAGGGGCAGAGAAGAGTATAAAACCAGCAATTATACTTTATGTTGGACCTTTGGGTGCATTTATATGATTTTTTTTATTTTATCAACATACTTCTTTTTGTCTGTTGATCAACATCCACTGGGACAAAGATACCTTCCTGAAAAACTGCTCTAGTTTCCTTCCTGTCTCAAAAATAAAGACATAGCTGTGTTGCAGTGAATATCTACATAAGAAACTTTTCTCTGCATTCCACTGTCTAACCCTGTATGTCCTGGAAATCAAAAACTTGATGACGTGTGTTAAGAATGGTATAGTCCCCCACTGCTTTAAGGCATCTCAGATATAGACTTAGTTGTTCCCGAACTCCTCTTTCTTCCCTACTAAAGTGTTTCAGACAGACCTTTAAGGTCAAGTGACCCACATTTTTGTATTAGCTCCTTTTCTGACGTGTTTTTTGGTTTCGTCATGGACGATTTGACTGCCAGTAAAATACTCCTTATGGCTACTCTCCATTTCCTCACTTTGACAGCCTTCATGTTTCTGTGATCCTCACAAAGTGTCTCAGGCTCCCTTTAATACTTTCTCACTCTTCTGAACTCTATTTTGATCTTCCACCAGTTCTCTTGTGCCATTCCCATTCTTTCAGGTTTGTTAGAAAATATTTTTCTCTCTTATTTCCTTTTTTTTTCCTGCATGTTTTTTTAAATAAATGCCATCAAATACACAAAACCCTGTAACTGAAGAAGATCATTCAGCTTTTACAATTTCCAACAACAATATTTCAGCCTTGACATGAATTTATTGGCTTTTGCTGTGAAGGTTATGATTGCAGGTTTTGATTCTCCTTTCATTTACACCTATTTTAATATAATTCCATTTGTTCCAGTGAAGATATTCTTAATTACAGCTATATAAATGAGAGGTTAATTGAACTCAGAGGTCAAAAATTGGGATCTGTCTTCTTCCAATCCTTTGTAATAAAAGATGGAGTATTTCCAGGGAGAAGTTAAACAGAAAAAAATGTTACAGCTTGGGAATAGCTTTTTCTAAAACTTTTTCTAAAAATTATTTGCAAGGCTGTTGGCTATGTATACCTTTCTTTCTCCTCTGAATTTTACCCTTTCTGTTAACAAATGCTGGCTGTATTATGAGACTGAGATAGCATATATTACCTTGTTGAGGACATTTTCTGTGGGTAGATATGAGAAAGTGACCTGTGAGCCATATATTTAATCAAAGCCTAATTAATTCATGTAGACTGCAAGAGGAAATTCATCTGTCACCTTCACATGCATCTTGTTTCCTTCTGATATTTCTGATCATGTTAGTTCTAAATAGAAACTGAAAGTAAAAAGACAATAGAAATCTCAAATAGATTAAAATGCAGAAGAAGTTTCCAGAGTGTGTGCAATGGAAGCAACTTTGTACTGTAGGTGTTTGGATTTGTATTTTCCAAGAAAATCTTGATGCTAATTAACACAGATTTTAGTTCATATTTCTTTTCTGCTTATAATGTCAGGAAATCTGTTTGTTTTAGAAATATACTAATAATCAGTGTCAATCATGACATAAAAGCAGACAACAAAAAAGGTAGCTTACTGGAATCAATGGAGAATTCGGATCTCATAATTTACAGGAAAATAGGGTAGTCTTTTTATAATAAAAAATTTTTTTTTCAGATAAGCTTTTACTTCAAAATTCCCTAATAGACCCAACAAAGTCTTATTTGTATGGCTGCCTGATGGAAAAAGGGATGGATCATAAAAATACTTGATAAATAACAAATACATGTGCAGCTATCATATGAAAAAAATATTAGTAGATATGCTACTGAAATGCAAGCAGAGTTTGAGAAACAAAAGGAAAAGGGAGCAGGGGATGAAAATGGAATAGAAAAGATGCAAAGTGTGGGAAATGTTCTTGGAGAGAGGGAGAAGATAAAGCAAACTCTCTTTATGAATGCATTGCCATGCAGTGCAAGATTGTGAAAAGCTATCAGTAGATCTTCATATAAACATAAGTAATAACTAAATAAAATCTAAGATCTGACTTTTTCAGTCCTGATTCTTGTCACCCTTCTATTTCTCCTTTGCAGTATGTTGTTGTGTTGGGGGACATGGGGGTTGGTTCATAGAAATGGCTGAAAATGTGTTTGTTATAGGTACCCTGTTCCGTTACTTTTAATCTAACTTTCCTGTTACATATCTTTTTACATATTTGAACACCACAACATTTTTTTAATCTCATTCCTAGTCTTGTCTGGTACTGTATTTTCTCTTGTTATGTCTTATTGTAGTCTTACCGTGTTCTACAGTGTCACCTCAAATCCAGAAAAGTTCATCATCCTCCAGATGCAGTCTGGAAAAAAACAGATTAATAAATATGTCGCAGCCACATGCTTCACCTATACTGCACATCATCTCCTTAATTTGCAAAGCTGAGTTTTAAGGAAAATCCAACATGCAGTTAAGTTTTCTTTCTAGTGTTAAAGAAAGCTTCAAGACCAAACACTTCAGATAAAGTACCACACTCATAATACTATTCACCTTTAATTTTAAAACATGTTTTCTCATTTTCTGAAGACCTCAAATTCAAGTCAGCTTTAAAAAAATAGTTTTATTCGGACTTCCTTGAATTATGCACAGGTAACTGCATGTACTGAGAAGAAAACATTCAGAATAGTTTTAAAAATACAAATTTAAAGACATTTTATTATATATACTACATCAGTCTTCTCATTGTTTTCCTTGTGTGCTGCAGAATGTCACTTTGGGAGATGTAAAGCAAAGTGTATATAAGCTACTTCATATATTTGAGATTTAACAAACCATGAGCAGTGTGAAAAAAACAGGAATAAGCAAGAGTCTTTTCTAATACACTTTAACACTAGTTATTTCTTGGCTTTTCAGGTGAATTTCGTTTTTGCTGTAGTGGAAATTGAGTGTTCAATTCAACAACAGTCTTTCATATTTATTCCTCATCATTATCACAGTTGTGTTATTCCTTGGCTGGCTAAAAATTGCACTTAAGAAAAAGTATTTCCCTGGTTATTATAAAAAGGAAAGATACAGGAGCAAGGAAAAGAGGAGAGGCTTGATAATAGGCAGCCTGCTCCATTTCTGGCAAATTTGATTAATGTTGTTTTGAGAAGTCAGACTTTGTTCAAATAAAACGTTTGGTCAGATAATGTAAAAACACTTGAAGTAAATTGAAAGCTGTTATTAAATGTCTGCTCCTTACCTGTTGTGAAAACACAGTCTTATCCTATATTAGTTGTCAGTTTGCTAATACAAGGATGACTACCATAGCTAATACTAATAAAACAGTTCAGGAATAGGAAATGCATAGTGATCTGTGGGCATCTTTCTTGTTATGGGATGTTTATAGGTAAAAGTGTGTTTGGGTATAGATAAAAAAGCAAAACAAAATGGTGTCCTGGATAAACTGGGAGTGAAACACTTTAAATGCAAATAGAACTATTGAATAATTAAATAACTCATAAATAAAGAAATGTGAGTTCTTACTGAAAAGCAGAAATGCTCCTTTTCTTATGGAGTCATCTTAAAATGGAGTATTCCTGGAACCAGATGTTTTACAGTATCAAGCATTCTGCTTTCATGCAAATCTTAGAGCCCACTCTGCTCTAAGAGATACTACAGCTATCAGGCGCACATACTGTATATTGATAAGTATACATATCTATGAAGTGGGGTTTTTTCAAGTTACTTGTTACTAATACTGCAATAAGCTTTAAAATATTACTTATTTTTAATATTAAACTAATTTAAATTTTATCTAGTTTTCAGATTTAAACATCACAACTTTTAGGTATTTTTGGCTTTCAAATGTTCTAAAAGGTTTCTGTTGGTTTTTTTTTTGTTTTGGTTATTTTTGGTGGCTTTTTTCTTTGAAGAAAAAAAGCAAAAAAGCAAAAGACACCCATTCTAAAATGTCTAAAAATTAATCGTGAGAATACCACCTAATTTGCAACAAGAACCAAATTACAAAGACAATAACTTCACCTTCAGGGCTGCAAAATCCTGGTTGTAAGGCTTGTAACTTGATTTACATGATACAGAGATAACAAAGTATAAGCAATGATGGATAGCCAGCAGCTATATTTGATTCTACTATGTCTTTGGAACTAATGCACAGAAATCTTAAGTTCATGGTTACTTAAAAGCCTCTGCTACAAGATCCATTAGGGGGCATCACCCTAATGGTAATGTCCTCTGATAGCTGAGCCAAAAAGTTGGCATATTTTGCCTAATTTTTCTTTCCCCCCCCCCTTTTTTTTTAAAAAAATTTTTTGGTAGCCTATTCTGTTAAATATGCCTTGTACAGTTGTGACAATGGGCTAGGCTTTCCAAAGAGCCTGGTAGCTCTTTGAGGTGTATTTCTCCCCTATTGATGCTGCTATAATTTAAATAGACATGAAAACAGACAGAAAAGTGGTAACAGATGTAGTGTCCCATTAGTGCGACTGGTGCAATTACTAATTCACAAATATTGAAACTAGCACTGATTGAGATAAATGAATTTCTCATAATTTAATAATGCAAATCAAACTAGCAGCAAAGACCTACAACCATCAGCAGTAGAGCAATGTAAATTTTAGTACGGGAATGTAAAGTCAATAACATTATTTTTCTCTGCGTTACATTAAATTGTGTTGTTAAATACTTCTTTGTTTTATCTTTATTATTTTGCATTTCTTCTGCTATTTTATCTGTTCTTAAATCTTTGGGCCGTATTCTTCCAGCAGATAACCCAATCCGTTTATAGTCATGAGTGGTTTTGTAGTTGAATGCCAAAGCAATTTCGGGGCTTTATTTTACCCATTCTATATTCATAGATGGCATAATATTAATGTGAATTCCTGTCATTTAGTCATTCATCAGCTTCTCTAAATTCAGTTTTCTTATTAAACAGAGAGGTTGCTTCATACTGGAAAATTGTGGAGTAACTGTTTCTTTTAAAAATATTTAGTAAATTCTGATGCATTTAAAGCATGAGACAGAAATTAGTTTTATAGTCATCCATACAAGGCTAATGAAAATGAACAAATATTGAGAAGACAAAAATCAGTGTCTTTATAACCTGTACTTTTTAGCTGATAAAATGCCTTATTTTGAACATAGTGTAAATGACCCAATAAGTCCAAACTTCTGCAAAGAAGCTTCATTAAAGTACATAAATTACTACAACTGTCAGAGATGGCATTAAGTATTCAATAAAAGTAGACTTAACACAATTAATAGCAATTAAAATTATACTTTTATGATGTCAGCCACCAGCACTGTAAAGACATAATTGCCTGTAAGGACTTCTCTACCATATTTATCCTCTAAAACTGTCCAATTTATATGAAAAATGCCAAAAACATATCCCAAATGGGTACCATTATCTTCTTGGATTTTTAAAAGTGATCTGTCTTTATCCAGCCTGTGCACATTAAGCTAATTTACTTTAATTAGTTTTTTTCTCATTGTCTTAATAGGCATGTTGATAAGGTTTTACTGGGGAGGGGGAAGGAGGGGTGTTGGTTGTTGGTTTTTTTCTTTTCCTGACTACAGATGTTAAAACTTTACTTGTTAAGTATCTTTTAAGAGACTATTACTTGGAATCCTGCACTTGGATTTTCCCTGTTCTTATTCTCCTTCTTCTGTCCAGTTGTCAGTTACAAACTTACTGAATGATAGGATCCTTAGTATTTTTTAGAAATGTAAAGCAGCTGTGTTTTGGTTAATTGATTGGTAAATAAGAACAAACAACATTTTTGGCTGTGCTGTAAAAAGGAAGTTTGCTCTGGACGTAATTAATTACATAATTCCTAGAACAGTAATTTATTTCTCTAACGCCCATACATTAGAATATCCATGGAAAAAAATGCCAGAATTTTCAAGAGACACTAGGAAAAAACGTAAGGATGTAATCGAGAGGTTGGTGTCTGACTTTAAGATCTAGGCTCAGCCTTCTAACTTAAATACCTGAAGTTAAATGCTTACACTTCCCTATATAATTTGGAGGCTTGTGTAATTCATAGGAAGAGGTAAGCTCCTAATCAAAGTCTTTGAAATTGCCTTTGGAGACATATAAATCACTGTGTTGACTCTGTAATTGTATTTTTGGTCTTTCGTCACTGAGCTACCTGAAGTCTAGATGTGTGAAGTTTAACAGAAGAGCTTCCCCTCTATGTTGTCTTTTGAAATATCCTGTATTGATCGAATAAAGTTTGAGAAGGCATGTCTGAAGTTTTGACAGCATTTTACAGGTCTATTTTAAAATTGTCTTTATATTTACATTCTGTAAAATTTTCTTATGTAAAATGTGAGATACCAAACCATTAGCATGGTTTTATCAGACCAGACTGTGATTTGCTCCTTACCTTTGCATATACGTTTGGGGTTCAGTATGAATATTTTGCAATACACAAAAGACAAACTGATATCTCATTTATTTTACTGGATGGATAGTTCAATTTTAAACTGGCATTACTGCACAGTCTAAAAATCAATAACCCATAAAGATGCAGAATGCTCAGAATAGGATTACATACAAATTTATGAGAGTGAATACTGTTTTGAAACTCAGCAGTAGCCATGCATGTGTTTTTAAGTCATACAGATATAGAGAGTTTTAAAAGTGTTTGGATTCTTTAGAAATGTAAACTTTTTTTTATTAGAAATCATAGAATCATAGAATGGTACGGGTTGGAAGGGACCTCAGAGATCATTGAGTTCAACCCCCCTGCTAGAGCAGGATTACCTAAGGCAGGCCGTGCAGGAACATATCCAGATGGGTTTTGAAAGTCTCTAGAGAAGGAGGTTCCACAACATCTCTACGCAGCCTGTCCAAGTGCCCTGTCACCCTCACAGTGGAGAAGCTTTTCCTCATGTTGAGGTGGAACTTCTTATGTTCCAGTTTGTGACCATTACCCCTCATACTATCACAGGCCACCACTGAAATCCCTCTGAAAACCACAGAAGTTAATGATGAATAAATGTAAAACACTGCAGAATCAACCCCTGATTCAGCTGATTTGTTTAAGAATGATACTTCAACTTAATTTTGAACAGCATTAAAATAACTTGAACCCATTTCCTATTTTTGAGCATTTCCATGAATGTGAAGAATGCTGGAGAATTATTTTGGGATGCATAACTGATAAGACAACTTTAAAAACAGGCAATATAAACTACAAAATTACATTAATGAAATGAAATTATCTTCAGCATACTTAGAATTTTTGGTAACGAAAGTATTTGTATGAAACAAATGTTTAAACCTACTACAGTTTTGGGGGTTTTTTTAGTAGTGTATTGGTGATTCATCCTGCATCACATCGACTTAATTATTCATAATTCATCCAGAATGATTCTTTCATCATGTCTATACCTTCTGCTAGAGGAAACAAGTTGAGTAGCTCTCGTTTTCCAGACTACTGAATTGCAAACCTATCCGATAGGTGATTTTTCAGGAGGTGTTTTTTTGCTTTGCTAGCCCGACTTGAACGTTACTAGGCAAATTTGTTCTTTTCCTGAAGCAAATTATGATTTATATAGAGAAGATCCAATAACCTGCTGACTGGCATAACAAAATAATATATATGTTGAATCTGAGAACATATCATAATATTATATTAATAACAAAACAAGAACTTTAACTGGTACTTTTCATGGCTGGAGTCTTTTCTTCCAACTGAAACTGAAGATGAAGCGTTATTAAATTGAAGGTGCAACAAGCTTATAAATAAAATTAGAATAAGTAAGGGTAAAATGATCGTAAGTATTGTGCATCCATACATGTATTTCTGTGTGTGTGTACATGTGTTATAATACACTAAAATTCTGAGATTAACCTCTAAGATAAGTAAACTTTTGAAAATCTAGTCATAGAGTACTTCTCAGTATAACTATTGCTTGTTAATAAGAGGCAAGAAGAAAAAAAAAAAATGAGTAGGAAAAAACCCTGTAACTATAGGAGTAACATAGTTCTTGAAAAATTCAGTTAAGATCTGAGATAGTGCCAGGGTACTGTGAAAAAAAGTACAGTTCTTTCCTGTAGAAGGTAAGATAAAAACCTGAATTTGTCTATTCTGATTACAGATGATAGCAAGCCAGAGAAACAAAACAGATGTTTGAATTTTTTGGACAAATGTTTGGAACTTTATAAAATTTTTACTTTTAAGATAACTTTTAAAGGAAAGCGACCTTGTAGAAACACTCAATGTAAACAAACTTCCTTGAAAATTTAATGCATTATAGCCCTGAGATCTGAAAGCTTGTAGTTCATTCTTGTTTTGTGCTAACATCTAAGACTTAATCATTTTCTGGTCCAAAAACTAAACTCCAGACACAGCACACTCAGAGAAAGGAGCTGAGCTTAAATCAGTAAATGTAGGTGTTGTGTTGTTCAGTTCAGACTTCTGGTATGCTGAATTTGGTATCTGATTTTGCAAGAACATCTCCTCAAATCCATCATCAGTAGAAGTTGCGTAGGTAAGAGTATAAGAACAGAGCAAGCCTGTACAGCCATTTCCATGAAATAAATCGGACTCCTAAGAGTGTAGCTAGGAGAGTAGCATCTGAGCCCTCTCTTTAGAAGTTCTCACAAGAAATTTTGTCTTTAACTTTTAAGTTATACAAATTACCTACCAATTTTATATTGCCTGCCTCTCAGTGATGTGATTTTTAATTCATTTAGACTTCTACATCTAATATTTATCTAATAAAATCATATGTCATAATGGAATTGACAATTGAAAATGATGACATCAAAAAATATATTAGCATTAGAAAATAAGTCTGGAGACTTCATCATGTAATCAAAAGCATTCCAATGGAAATAGCATAAGGAGCTGTAAGTATTCCATATGGTAAATTGTTTTTTATTTCACATTCAGATCTACCTGTAAAAGATCAGCCTTTTTATACATTTATAAGATCTGGCATGTCTTTAGCTTTTTACTATTGTAATGTGATGGAAAGATATCAAGAACTTTCTTTCTGTGGCTTATGGTACTGATAATCAACAAAGATCTCAGAAAGATCAGTATGACATTGGAAATGAGACACAGCCACCAGTGAGTGTACGATCAATGTATACGTAAAAATATGTTGAGTATTTCGCTGAATTTGACCTCACACACATTTTTGCTACAGTAGTGACTGAAGTCTGGTAGAATCTAATACTTCTCTAATGAGTATGCTGTTTATGTGAGCAAATAAACACTGGGGTACTGATGACATCAGAGGTGGTTATTTTGCACTTTAATACTAGGAAATCTGGATAATCCACAGTATGTAAGACATGTTAGGGTAAAACAGGGAACTGAAATCATCAGTCTTAAGACTGAAAATTTATTAGCATTTACTGTTTTATTATAACATTCTTCTCAGTTGTTTCCAGATATTTAGCTTCCAGTTCCTAACAAATACTTACTATATATAATCTTGCATTACCTATTTTTAACTTTCATCCCATTTCTATTGCACCAGTCCTCAAGGTCATCCATTGCTTCCTGTGTGATATAATAGTCCTTTTCTGTATTGGAGCACCTCTGCTTACATTGTGTTATCAATAAATGTCATTATCGTGCTCCTACTATTTTTCCTGCCAAGACCTGTAATGAAAACATTAAATCGCATAACTGAAAAATCAGTCTCTGAGAAACTCCTCTATTTCTGGCTTTCACCACTTCCAGCAGGTATCTCACCTTCAGAAAATTCCTTACCTATCTAACCTCTATTTTCTTGAGCTCAGTTAATGTGGCATTCCATCAGTTTACTAATGATGATGGATGAAAACTACTCTGTTTCCTATTTCCAGAAAAAAAAAACAGGTATTTTACTAAAGAGAGGAACCAAGTTAGTCTAGCATGGGTTACTTTTGATGTGTAAGATACAAACCCATTGAGTTGAACAAGTAGAAGATATATAAAGAAAGAGTACAAGAAGCATTTCTGGACAATTCTTCCCTGTGTACACCCTCCCACGACTTGGCAGTCAGTGGCTCGAAGTATTGTTATGTCAGAGGTCAGATCCGGATAGTTACGCCTAATAGATACCAATGAATCCATGAGGCATTTAGAATTACTCGTTCTTTACCACTGCATCATCTTGTGATGGTGACTTGCATAATTTATTTATGTTTTTTGCTTAGGAAATGTTTATGTGCATTTATTAGAATTTGCCTGGTGACAGTTGACTTGAAAGATCCGTATTCTGATGTCAGTCGTAAGAATTCTCTATGTATCAGTATATAGGCCTTTACCATGTCACTCTTCAGTTACCTCTTTTTCAAGCTGAAGAACTCTATTCCGTTTCACTGTCTTCCAGTATGGAATGACTTCACGATCTCTCCGTATTCTTTCTGCCTTTTCTGCCTCTTTCCTAGGTCTGATGCTTTTTTCTTTTTTTTTTTTTTGTGATACAGTGATTAGAAATTTAGTGTTCAACATGAATATAAAGTGGATAGGTTTATAGCATTAAAAAAAGTTTCCTGCTGTGCTTTTTTTCCTAATAATGTCTAATGTTCTAATGCTGCTTTTTTGACTGAGATTAGAAGCTGATGCTTTTAGAGAACTAGTCACAATAACTCCCAGACTGTCTTTCTAAGCAGAATTTAGAATCCACCATTTTGAATGTATAGGAAGGGGTATTTATTCTCACACAGACTGTGTTGTATTTATTGACACTATTTCGCTCGTTCTACTTCTGTGTTCCATTCACAGCTGTTGTTTCAAACAAATAGCTCTCTCTGATGAGGTGGCTTGTCAGAGATGGCCGCTAAATTATGCATTCCCGGAGAAATCCACCAAAACTTTTTTTTTAATAAAGGATTTGATAGTACAGTAGTGATGTACCTTTTAAAGTACCCTTGATTAGCAATGTTGAGTTAAGACAGAGCAAATTACAGTGATGCAAAATTGCAACCCTGACACTGCAATGCTATAAAATTGCCGTGGAATAAGTAATCTTTATTTGCTTGCTCTGTGTGAAAAGAAGAGACTATCTTTAAAAATCATCATGATAAGGAAGGACAAATAGACTTGAAGTCCAGATAGTAACATATAATTTTTTCCTGATTACTATGTAGCTGAATGAAAACTTGCATACAAAATAAATCCCAAAGAGCATTAAAACTAAATTGTCTTCATTTCTATTATTCAATTTCCATTCCCTTCCCAGTGTCACTTCTTTCCTAAGGAGGAGTTTTCAGTCTGCGAGTGCTGTGGAGCATGCATGGCCTTTTGTTGGTTTTAAATTTTGTGGAGTTGTGATATTTTCAGGAGTTCTCAGCTACATATTGCTTTATATAGTATCTAATTAGCTTTCAGATTAGTAGAAAAACTTTCATTAGTATCAATGGAGAATTAAACCGATAATGTATATAAAGCTATGCTTTCAGCATGAAAATGCAATGGAATTAAATGCCGTGCCATTTATGCCATGGCACAATATTTCTGTTGACTTTAGAAGATAAGAAAAATCCAAATGCACATAAAAAAATCATACAGAAATCAAGCTCTATTTCTTCTATTTATTTTTAGTAAGACTAAAAAATAAAAATCAGAAAATCTACAAGATTTAGTTATCTATCTTTAGTTATACGAATACCTTATCTGTGAGAAGACAAATACACTGTGTAGAAGATCTTTTAATGGGACTTCGTTGTATCTACTGTAATTAGTTCAGTGTTGGTGAAAGAGTTAACTTTGTTGTAGGATAGAGATTGCCTCATTGACTGTAACTGATTTGTTAGCAATATATATTCTGTATACCTTAGTGCATAGATACCTGTATTAGGTTTCTAATTCTGTAATGTGCACATAACAATAAGAGACCTTATCTAAAAATCCTTTGAAACATCATTAATATTTTCCCACATTCCAGCTGAACTCCTCGATTCTTGCTTGTATTAGTTGAGTCTATATTGAAAAAAGTTAATCAGATTTTGCTTACTTTTACAGGAAACATATGAATTTCTTAAATGAGTTCAGACCGATAAGACAATACAAATTAGATGTAGTCAGTGAGCAAATCTTTCAGAATAGACATGTTTTCCACTGCGACAAATACTATATTTTGCTCTTCTTTTCTGCTGGTATTTTACTTGTAATGATTTGTACATCTCTAGGATGAGAAGAAAATCATATATTTGCTATTAGGAGAAGAGAAATTCTGCCAGTAAAAATCATTTTTCAAAAGCAGAAACATTAGTACTTTGGGGTAAACAGTGAAAGCTGATCTTTGGTGTTCCTGTCACTGCAAACTGCAGGAGGAAGGTGAAGACTCCAGTCTACCTAATGTGGAAGTTACTGTTGATTTTTGCGTGTAATGTCGGTTTGTGATGAATCGCACATGTGCATAACTTGCTGTCGGTTTGCTCTAATTATCGTAGATCACCTTCATGATTTGCCACTTGCAACCTAATATATTATGAGAGTTGAAATAATATGTTCTGGTTATAATTGGTTGCCCAGTATTGATATGGGTAATGGATCTCTCCTGTGAAATACAAACAGTAACTAGACGCACAGCATGCAGGTGAGTTAAGTACCCACGCTACCCAGGAATCAGCAGGTATTCTTCATGACTTAGTCTCCAGACATAATTTTTCTGGAAGCTCAGCATATCTCTAATTGCAATTATATTTTGTGTCCATCTTGTCTCAGATCCTAGAAAAGGGGTTTCTGTGTATAAATATTTAAGTATGAAAGTAAAATGCAATACCAAGCACTTTTCTGCAGACTTGGAGAAATATAACTGGCATAGATCTTTTCACAGAATTCCCATTTATATTAGTAGAGTTGGTCTCAAGGATAATTCACATTCCAAAGAGGAAAATAAAATCTTTAAACTGGAAACTGGGAGCTACATTTTGACATGGCAAGTCTTCATATTACATGTTTAGTTTAGTGTAATCAATAGCATTAATAAATCAGTGGATTGACTGAATTCTGAAAGGATTGTAGCACTCACACAATAAATTGATTTTTGTGTTCTCCATGTGAACACAGAAACACTGTAGTTAAGTGCACAGTTGGTGTAATATTGACTTTTTTTTTCCTCATATTTAGTCACTGTATGTTCAAGGTTGACAAGGGCAATTATATACCACCAGTGTCTATCAGTAACCATATTTATCCAAGGCACTGGTTTTCCCCAAAACACTTCTTGTATTTTAGGGCCTACCCTCTTTTATGTGTGCTATTCAAAACTTCCAAAATAAGCTGGAAACAAAATTTATATCCTCTCAAAGTACTAATAAAGGAATTGATAAAAATATATATATATATATACTTGAGGCAAATGTTTGTGGATAAGCATAAGCTTTTAAAATACTTCACTTGGTTTCTTTCAGTAAATCCAGTTATAGGTGTTGAAGAGCAAAATGTCAAAACTTTTAAAGGCTTAGCCTCCCTTTTCTCATCCTTACTGTTTTACACCTTTCTAAAAAGACTTCAAAAATAAATAGAAATGCAAAGAACATTTTATCCAGAACACAGGTTTAGTCTAGAGAGATTACCTTTAGTTTTAGTGAACAAGGTCTCATTTGACTCTGTATATTTCAACTTAGACGTGGATATTACTGTTGTGGCATCCATTGCAAGAAATCTTTGAAAAGAATAACTTACATTATGTTTAATTCAGTCCTGTTTATTTGAAGCTTTTATTTTACTTCTAAAATATATGACACAGTCCTTCTCACTGAATTTTCTGCTGTAATTACAACTTGCCAAATACTAACATGATCACCTACCCGACAGTGATTATATTTCTGCATAACTTGTAGAGTTGGTGAAAATACCACAACACAATACAAATTAAAAGATTTGAAGGAAATTTGCAGTTCATGACAATTTATCAGTACAATAAAAATAGGTAAGTACATATCATACAGATAATAGATAAAATGGAGGAATGAGACAACTTGGGATTTTGGAGCTGAAGGATAGAGTTGACATTTTAGAATAGCATTTGAGAGTCTGAATTAGCTACTGTGTGTTCATATGTTTGATTTAAACATGAGAACTGGTGAAACCAGTGTATGTCCCACTTTCAGTGATGTTGGCAGGTAGAATGAGAGGGCAAAATCCACTTAAAAATGTTGCATGCTTGGGCTGGGATCAGAGTTGTGAAGATCTTTATATTGCCAAACATTCATTTTCATCATCTTGTTGGCTCATGTTAGAAGTATTGCTTTTGATGTGCCAGAATTTAGTCTCAAAACTGATTTGAATAGTAATTATTTGATTCATCAATGGAGAAATAGAGTTCCTTTAAAAGCCAGACTCTATTTAATTAATAATAATTTGAGATTGTAGTACAAATCTGACTGCTAACATTCTTTGACAATTGACTTTCAAATAGGTGTGTCTCAGGGCTGCCAAAATGTATCCTGCTAAGCATTCAGTGGCAATCTATAATGAAAAGCTGCTTATCGTATCACTCTATGCACATTGGCCATTCTCAGCTTCATGTGAATGTTCATCGTGATCTAAACATACAGAATCAAGGGAGAGGCAGAAAAGTGGTCTACGCACACAATAATAATGGTGATGCAACTTAATCTAAAATAAATGTAAAGATGTAGTCTTAATATTTGTAAAGTTGTCTTCATGCACACAGAGTCACCTTTTGATTTTTCAAGAATATATATTGATTCTTTTGTACATACAATCTTGCTGGACAGGATGCATTTTTTTGTAGTGTCATCAGCAGCAAAACTAATTCTGTATTCTTATGTTTAAGGAGTAAATCCAAGTTGAAAAGATAAGGCATGTTGTTGGCTTATGCTTATTCAAAGCTCTGTTGAAAAGTTAATAAAAGCGCAGAAATTGATGTAGTCTTGTTCACCATAATTTAAGCAATTAAATATTCCAGTTACTTTATACTCTTGTATCTTTATCCCTGTTTTCCTTGCATGTTTTACTCTTTCTCTCTATTAAGAAAAATCCAGTAGATATTTCATAGTCGAAGTGTAGTTCGGGTTTTTGTTTGGTTTTGATAGTGGACTTTGTATAGGATAAAGCCTAAAGTTGAAAAAGTCGCATGGTGTGGATGAACATAGATTTGAAGAAAGAGGGCTTTTGTTCGCAAGAACGAGTAGTTATAGTATGAAATTCATACTTACAAATAGTTTAAGCAATGCCAGTTTTGATATGAAACGGAAGACACGACCCTTGATTATTGCACATATGTTAAAAATATGTTCTGCATTATATCACAGAGACACCTGTTCTTTAATGTTACTTTTTGCCGTGTTACATTTCCTATGATACCAATTATTTGAAGCATGTGTAACAGGTAACTGACATCTTTATAGCTGCGAGGTTGCAACTCAGCAGGTTTTACCAGTAATAGTGTGAATGTGAAAATAATGTTAAGAATCTGTTCTATGGAAAAGGATATTATAGACATAGCAAATGCACTAAACAACCTTTGATTAAAAAAACAAAAACTCGTGAGCTGAAGTACATAGTCTCTAAATAATGACATTTTAAGATTAAAATATTGCATATTCCAAGGCTGTCTTTCAAAACTTGTTCAAATTTAGTCAGGAGCTCTAGTGGAAAGACATCACTGTTGTTAACCAAATGAATTAACAACATGTTGAGCTTCTGTAGAGACCATATAGATTGCAATTAAATAAAAAATACATGCTTGTGTAGAAGGAGGTACATCTTTATTAATGATATACAGTTATGTTACTAAGTTTTATTGTGACAAGATTATGAAATATATCTATTAAAAATAGATGTGTATACATATATTGTTACACATATATACACTACAGTATACTGGTTTTGTCGTACAAGGAACAATGTAACAATTTTGTACAGAATGATTTTATATATGTAGTTATATATAAGTGAAGATGTATAAAACTGTAGATATATACAAATACATACACATATGTAACTAGTTACACATAAAACTAGTATTTTGTGCATATTTTCCTATGCAAACTATGTATGTGATTATATTACGCATTTATATAAAACTACATATATGTATGTGTGCATATATATTTTTTACATATAGCTATATTCTTTAAATTTGATTTTATTTCAGTTTTTACATGAATTGTGCCCAGTTGGATTTACCTGGACGCATGAAATCTGTTCTTACTGTGCCTTTTGGTTTTAGATAGTTGTTTACACCGCTTGTCAGCACAGGCAGATTATGGTAGCAGCCTGTTGCTTACAGTGGTAGGCCAGAAGGTCCCTTCATTTATGCTGAGCGAGGCTAGTGCTGAGGACCAAGTGTTATTTATTCTCCATAGAACTGCAACTTCCGGCTGTTTCTAATTCGTTTCTTACCAAGAATGTTGGATCAATTGTGCCAATAATACAGCTCAATAAACTAGTGAATAAAAATGCCCTCCGTGATCTTTGACTCTGGACTCTTTCCAGCTATGTCTAGGGACATGGCTCACCTATGGTTTACAGAAGAGCACTATTCACATTAAGTAGCCGGGGTGCTGCTTTGAGATGATGATAAATGTCTAGCCCTATCCAGTCTATTCAGCTAACTTTTACTGAAATCATGTGTGGAGGGTCCTAGTTTGTGAGAAGGTGCTTGCCTACTTAGTTTCTCTGCAATAAATTATTTGTTACATAACAGCATCAATTCTGCCTTACACTAGCTCCTTCTTGATTTACAAACACTTGAGTCATTGTTACTTAGGGTGTTGTTGTTACTTAGGGTTTTCAAGAGTCCTTACCAACAAAGGTGGAGAGAGAATGTTTGTATGGGATAACTCGCTACCCATTTTTATCATCTTAACATGTAACTGAGCAGGAGATGAAGTTCCAGTTCAGTGTCCTGAAACTGAAAATTATTTTTCTGGTTTGTGAGGTGTTCTTCCCCAAGTCAAATCAACGTGTGGTTTCACATGGATGTTAACATAGCAATATAATCGCTCCAGTTCCAAGTTAATAGACCTTTAAAGTTGATAGTCAAAGAATAAGGATGTGCTGGATCATTTAAGTGTTTTATTTGGCAGATGGCAATAAAATTTTATAAGCTTTTTTGAGTCAATTTTACATAAAATAGCATTGATGTTTTACCATCTCTCCTATTTTGCGTTTTCTCCATGGGATGAAAAGTTTCATCACAGTACATATAATAAATATTCCACTGACTTTGTGTAGGTGGTAAGCAACAATTGCTATCTCTGGTGGATCACTAGAAGCTGATGCTGTTGTCTAACTGTATGTGTCTTGTCCCATAGAGATTAAGATTTACGGGAGACCTGCTGCTTCCTGGAGAGGCAGCTGAGGCCAGGCAACTGCATTGCTGTTTTGCTGTCTGGACTAGGGTCATCATATATGACCTTCTGTTGTCTTCTTCCAGAAGCTAGTTAGGAACAATCAGATGAAATTTTAATTTGCTTGTTGAAGACTGAAATTTTATACATTCTGATAACAATGACTTCTTCCTTTTCTTACACAGCAGTGCCTTCCACAACGCTGGGATTCTTGTCTGTTGTGAGAGTTTGTGCTTGAGCTAAAATATTGTAGACTAAGAGTCCAGTTTGGTTTTTATTTTAAAATTCCTGATCATAGCCCCTCTGCTGAATAGTACATTTCCTATTAAAACCAGCAGACTGATGAACCAGACTGATTCTGGTGAAACTGAAGAATTCCATGCCTGACTACCTCAGAAGGAGCAGATCAGAGATAAGCCTCCATTGTTATTTGTTGGACTTTAACTGGCTGCTATTTTCAGTTTTCCTTCCCAAGTTTCTGAGGACAGCAGTCTTTGATCATGCTCCAGTAAATGAAGATCACAGCATCAAAGGGAGTTAAATATGTTGACAGTGAGTGTCACCAAGCTTGAAAGTCAAGTGTGCAATGCTAGGAATGTATTCAGAAATATGAGTTAAGTGAATCAGGATAGTTAGGCACCTAAAAAAATGGAATCATGATGGGAAGAATTTTGAACACAGGATCACCTAAATCTAGAAAGAGGAAATATTGAAGAGAGCAAAGTTATAAGAAATCCTGCTTTTTCTTGAATTTAAATATCTATTTTTGACAGTTGTGAAGTCATTGCTTATAATGAGCTAATAATGCTCATTATCCTACCCTCCAGAGGGGGAAAGTTAATTTCCTGCAACTGATAATGCATACAGAAAATAAAAGGATGAAATCTAAGATTATGGCCATAGATCTCTACATATTAAGATTTCAGGTTTGCCTTCAAGCTCCTTTGCTGTCTGGGTTTCAAAATTCCTGAAGCAGGCTGTGTTAAGATCTATGTTGCAAATACTCTGATGATGTAAATATGAATGCTTAAGAAAGACACTGAGTTGGGAAATCAGACACAAATCTGTTTATTTTGTATTTAGTTTTGTGCTTATAACAAGCACAAAGGTTCTCAAATTGTGTGAATCAATGATTTGGTAACAGGTCACTGGTCACAGAGCATTTCTACTATTGACCCTTTGGGTTTTTAGTACCTTGCCCATATATTACTACAGTTATATTTTAATATTTAAGCTTCTTTCATGTTTATATAACTGTGCAGTCATGCTATGTATTAAATTTTATATATGTCAGCACATATATAAAACCCCTACATTTTCATTTACAATCCAAGGCATAAATTTAGGAAGACATGTTTTGTGTTTCCATGTGGGAGAGTTTGCATTGACCTTTGTTATCCAGTTTTCTATTTACTGATACTATAGAAAGTGCCTAGGCTGATGTAGAGCTGAGAATCGTAGAGTGATTTGGGTTGGAAGGGACCGTAAAGGGTCACCTAGTCCAACTCCCCTGCAGTGAGCAGGGACACTTTCCACTAGATCAGATTGCTCAGAGTCCCATCCAACCTGACCTTGGATGTTTCCAGGGACAGGACTTCTACCACCTCTCTGGGCAACCTGTGCTAGTGTTCACCACCCTCACTGTAAAAAAATCTCTTCCTTGTATCTAGTCGCAATCTACCCTTTTTAAGTTTAAAACCATTACACTTTGTCCTATTGCAACAGGCCCTGCTAAAAAAATTGTCCCCAGCTTTCTTACAGGCCCCTTTTAAGTACTAAAAAGTGGCAAACTTGGATGTACAGATTCAGTATCCACCCACTTTTTCAGACTGTACAGCCAATTATGATCTAATGTAGTATGCACTCCGGTTTCCCCAGAAGCTAAAAATAGAATGCTTGTCCTGTTTCTTAATCTTTGCCTGCCAGAAGTTTGAAGACAGTGTTAAGAATGACTTTCCTGGTTGTTGTGGATTAACCCTGGTAGGCAACCAAGCCCCACACAGCTACTTGCTCACTGACCCCAAGTGAAGTGAGGAGAATCGTAGGGTGAAAGTGAGAAGACATATAGGCTGAGACAGACAGTTTAACAGGTAAAGCAGAAACTGTGTGCTCGAGCAAAGCAAAATAGGGAATTAATTCACTACTTCCCATCCAGTAGGTAGATGTTTAAGCATTTCCAGGCAAGCAGGGCTTCGTATTGCATAATAGTTATCTGTGAAGATGAACAACGTAACTCTGAACATCCCCCTCCTTCCTACTCCTTCCCCCAGCTTTTATTGGTGAGCACAACCTCCCATGATGTGGGATATCCCTTTGGTCAGCTGAGATCAGCTGTTTTCTCTCAACTTCTTGTGCACCTTCAGCTGTCTCACTGGCAGAGGCAGAGCAGTGTAAACAGAAAAGACCTTGACTCTGTAAGCACTGCTCAGCAACGGCTGTAACATCCCTGTGTTAGCAACACTGGTGTGGTCACAAACCCAAAATGTAGCACCATACTCTTTCCTATGAAGAAAATTAGTTCTGTCTCAGCCAAAACAAGTACGCAACCATTATTTGGATTATATTGATACCCCTTCTTCTGGTTCTTTGATCAGTCACACCAACACCTAGCTTTTAAAAAGAAAAAAATTCCAGAAAATACTGAGCTTTTATACTTCATCTATTTTGCTTTAACTAAAAAAAATTACTGGTGAAATGCTCCTTCGCACTACATTTTTGAAATGCTGAAAGCACAGTGAAATGAAAATATTTTGTCATGGGAAAAAATATTTATACAAATATAGAAAGTGTACATTTTTTAGACGTTTGATCCATCATCCTAAGTTATTATTTTCACTTGCAAAGTCACAGCATTTTTAGAGGCTCAGAAAAACTGTGTAGTGTGTTTGCATTCTTGTTTGAAAAGGAGTTCTAGAAACAAAAAAAATGTTGCTCTGTTCAAGAGATATTTTACTTTTTTCCTTCCCTTTTTGGCAGACAGTACAATGTGAACATAATTTAAATGTAAGAAAGGTAAGAATGAAACATGATTTTTGGGTACTGTTGTTATTGGTAAGGGCTTTATTCCATGTATCCATTTAATTTATTAATGACTAGTCTTTATATGTGAAATACTCCCAAATTTCTGATTATTAAAACAGAAAATCATTTTGGAGTTAACTTCAGAACACTGTAAGCTTGTGATACTTATGAAAAATACTGTCTGAAAATAGCTCTTTGTTTATATTCTAAGTACCATTAGGTTTCTTTTTCTTTAAAAATTAATCATTATCTTTCCCATATGTTTAATGTTTATTACTGTTGAATACATTGGCTTTGCAAAGCTGTGGCTGAGGGATTTATAATACGTTTGCTGGTGCATATATCAACAACATTGCCAAGTTGCAATTGAAAATTCTGATCATCTGTGCTAAATCTACGAAGACTTTTCTCGTAAAATTTATAGTAAATTCTCAGGACGCATGATCAATTTTCCACAGTAGCAGAACGGAAAAAACCTTTTCATATGTGACCTGGAGGAACCAAATGTGGAAGTAAATGAGGTACAATGAACATGGATCTCCAAAATGCCATTTTACATTTAGTATTCAGCATACTATCAACAATTCCATATGGTTCATGCAACTAAAATTGCATTTTACAGTGTAGTAACATTGTCAGTCCAGCAGCAGCTGTAATAAATATTTTATTACAGATAATCTGCATCTTATTTAGACTTTAGGAAAGATACGCGTTTGTGAAGATTATATATCACAATGCAAAGAGGAAAATAATGGTACAGAAAAAACTTACCATCTAATCTTTGATTTTTGAAGTTAAAATGTTATTTTGTAATAATAATAAATCATTTTAAAAACAAGTTAGCTGATCAAATTCTTCATAACCTATTCTCATTGCAGATTCCTGGATCATCGGAGACCCACCAGCATAACACCATATAGAAAGCTGCAGGTAAGATGAAACATGCTACAGCTTCAAGCTCTAGTGGGACCCATATGTTGTATTGGTGGTTTTAAATGATGCACAGTTGTCTGACTGACAGAACAGTGCAAACTACAAAATTACAATAGGCCAGTATGTGCTCAGTATACTGTGTTCTACTGATTTACCCGTTATGAAAAATTTATGCTGCTGTATCTAGTTTGCTGTTGTTGCAATAACAGTGTAGGTCAAAATATAAAACGGGATGAATTCATGTAGTGCTAACTTTAAAAGATGTAAATATTTTGTTCAAGAAGGAAGATTCAGAGTGATAAATTTTCTACCCTGTTATCAGACTTATCAAAAATAGAACATAATAAATAAATTCTCAAAATGAACTATTAAATCTCTTGTGAGAATTCAAGGTTCCACAAGAAACTACTGTTGCCGACATATGCCATATTGTGATGTTTTTTAATGATGCCCCTCTTTAGGCTAATAATTTGTAAATATCATTTGTAGCCATGACCTCAACTCAGCTGAAGGCACGTAAGTTACCAGAGCTCTGAAATGGCAGCTCTTGGTGCCTACTCAGAAGTGTCTGTGTTTGGCAGCGATCTGGCTGTGAGCAAACCTTAATCTGTTTGATCAGTACTTACATAGCAACTGTACTGAATTGAACAAGTACCTGTATTTTGTTTTTTTTTTTCCTTTGGTTTTAGATCAGTGATTTTTCTGAATGATAACCAAAGTCAAGTAATTTAAAGCTTGTGAACCTCAGAAAAAGGGTTCATTTAAAACCATATTCTTCATCTTGTGACACCAAATGGAAAGTGTGTTCTTCTATACGACTACAAAAGATTTTAGAATTGCGATCAGATACGTCTTCTGCTCATTAATGTTTGTACAGTATCCTGCCTTAAAAGAGCTACAGTTTCCTAGAGCAAGTCATTCAGAATTCGACTACATTCTTCAACTTTAATAGGTTGAGTTCTTTGAGTTCCCCTACCTCCTCCTGATTGATGGTTTGTTTCTTCTTTTAATACAAAATTCAGTAAAATTTCCCACAGTGAAAAGGGTCTTTTAATTATAAAACACCAGCATGTGGGAATGATTCAATTTACACATCAGAAAAGTTCAGTTACTTGACCGTAATTTATTTTTTGTGCTGATCATTTACAGACCACAGACTCTTCTTCCACCCTCCCCCCTCCCCTCCCAACCCTCCCTTCTCGCTTGTTCCCGCTCTGTGTAAGAGAATAAAAATCTCAATAACCTGGAAAAGGCTTTAGATCTTGTATCACTTAGTCATCAGAAGTAGAGTCTCCATTAACAGACTTTTTTAACCAGCTTTTATCCCTTTCTCATTTCCTAGCGATGTCATCATATTTAATTTAAATGTATTCTGTAATTGCTGAGTAATACAATTTTTACTTAAGTCTGACAAATGGACAGTGTAAATTAGGAAGGTTTGTCACTCATGGAACTGTGAACGTAAGAGATATTACCTAAAAAAGATATTTGTAGTTCTAATGTTGCATACAAAACAAGTGATCACTGTGGCCTTCTTCAGTAGCCCTCTCGAGCACTCCAGAACTTTAACTTGTCTCCTGCAAGGGATAATAAAGCACTATATTTTTTTTTTGGTCCTTTTTTTTTATATAATAAAGCACTATATTTTTTTTGTCCCTTTTTTTTTTTTAAAGATTAATTAATATTGAAATAAAGGTCTGGAAGGAATGGAAAATATCCATGTACTTCCTCTATGCAGTATTGGTCATCTTTATTGTTTTATTTTCCGAGCATAGCTTAAGACTTGCATTGGTATAGCAATTTTTAATGACGAAGCTTTGGAGATTCTAGATGTGATTTTCCTAGCAAAAATAAAAAAAAAAAGTTAATCATACTTTGCATTCATTTTGGGCCTAAGCGAAATAAGCAGTACAAAAGTCCAGAATACCATTTATACAGATACATTGATATACATTTACAGATATGTTCTTATATTTGTTTTGGTTTTAATCAAACGTGGTTTGTGACTGAGAAGTATTGGATTATGTTACGCTTATTTTAGAATAAAAAATTACCTCTAGGGAATTGTAGGCATATATCATCATATATAATTTATTCTAGGTTGTATATATAATTTTGGTGTTCAGATAAGCATCTAACAATATTTATTGGTTGTCTGTTTGTTGTAACATACATACGAAGGCAATGTCTGTGCTACTGAAATACCCTGTTGCTATTTCTTTGCTTTTTTTTTTACAATTTAATTTAATCTGTTTTCCTCTTTGGAAGGGGTGTATGAATGCTACTCTAATAAAATGTCAAACTTGGGCCAGAGGGGCAGTTTTCAAATTCTTTTCAGCTATTTGAAAGGCGCTACTCCTTTAACCTGGACTAAGCTTTTAAACTAAAAGAACCAATAGGAATGTCTATTTTTTAGCATCCCTATGAGAAAGAAATTGAAAAGCTGTTTTTGTAATACCTGTGCCTGCTGCTGCTTGCATATGCTTTTATGTAGAAACACAAATGTACCCTTGGATAAGATTTACAAGCTGAAACTGCTGTGTTCTTGTACAAATAATCTATGTAAGATGTTATCTTCTGTTGCCCATTTAACCATTACAGGCTAAATGAAGCCAGTAATTCTACCAATGTGATTTTACAAATTTAAATTTCCTCTACTTCAGCTCTCAGTGATTCACCTGTACTTTACTGTACTCAAACCCTTCTCAGTGAAGGGAACAATTCAGCGCATGTGAGGACAGCAACAATAAAGATCAATGAATACAGTAACAGATCTTTCCAGCTCTTATTAATGTTCATACAGACACACATCTTAATACTAAATATTTCCAAAAGCTAATTAAAAAAATTCTCTATGATATCTGAAAAAGAATAAACCTTTATATCTTGCATCTGACTGGCGTGTGTTGCTAAGTAAATGCTCACATACCTGATCTCACAAATGTTCGTATGGATTGTTCTTTCCCTACACAAAACTGCTCTGTTCTTCTATATTGGTATACCTGAAGTCATGAATAGGCAGTGTTTTCAAATTACTCCCAAGGTTGGGATCCTATTCAAACATTGTGTCCTGCAAGATGCGACCAACCAGTCAATATTCCTGCTGCTGATGCAGTAGGAGTCCTGTGATAATGCATCTAATTCCTCTTGGGTTTTTTTTAGCATTTGCCATGATGACTTCCAGGTCTGTTTCATTTACCAAGGAAGACCTGTAGTGTTGTTCTTATTAGATCTGTATTCCCACAGTGGTCAACAGTTTGCAACAGTGTTAAGTCCTCAGTAGATCTCAACTATAGCTATAAAAGAAACAGATGGTCCTGGTATCAAGAGGGTCTCTATTAAAAGCGTTTTAAAACCACTTTAAAATCCTTGTTCTTCCAGACCATTATCTTATCAGTATTTACTACTGTAAACAATGAGCTAAAATCAATAACCCTGTAGAAAACTTAGTAATTTTGGTGGTAGATGGAAGTTTTTCCTCACAATTTTTATCATTGCATTTTTTATGATCATTTATTTTCAACTTCTCTTCTGTGGCTTAAATGCTAGCATTTTGCTTCAATTTGTATTCGTGACAGTCAAATGGTGTTATACACTGTGTTAAAAGTTGGTGCTTTAGCAGAGGTTTCTGTATTTAATAGATGTCTTGATTGATACATTCTTGCTGCAGAAGTCATTGTCACAATTTTTTTTTTTCTTTTTTCTTTTCCTTTCATGACAATGTCTGTAAGTGTGTTGAGTGTCAATAAGACTGCAGTGTTCTCACTCCGATAGAAAGAGCTTATGGCTTCCACTGTGTTACATATATTTATAGACACCCATGGAATTTTTCATTTAGTAGATGGGGATTACAGTGACTTAGTCTCACCTGTTGTAACTTGTCTCTATGCACTAAATGTCACAGCATCCCAAGTCTTTGATTTGTTGATACAGGAATCAGAGCTAAACTCCCAGCTGATAGTAGGCCCACCTCCCTGGTACTACGTGTATTTTCTGTGTCTATACCTCTCCTTTGATGTGTTATATCTCTTCTTGAGATGTATTAATTTATGAATTCAGCCTCTCAAGCCAGTGAAGATATTAAAGCTGTAAAATTTTAGTCATTTATCATCACAATCAACATCATACTTTTAATCAGAAGTGTCCAGATACACTATTTGGTCAGTAATCAGCTCGATTTTGTCAGGCTATGAAACAGTTCGTAAGCATATCTAACTTAACCTGTTTAATAGTAGAATAAAGTGAAGAGACACCTTTGTCTCAGGTGGCAACTGCTACAGCACATTCCTATTTTGCCACGTGAGCAAGATCCCAAACCTCCTGGGATTCCAGCAGAAATTAACCCTTACTCTTGTAAGGGGGGTTGTGCCCCCTCAACACAATCTGCTGACATAGCCTTGAGCAAGAGATAGTAGCTCTAGAGTTTGTGCTGTTTCACCTAGGCAGGGCTGACCTAGTCCATTCAGGTCATTATGTGACTCAGTATGAAGTGTTCTGGGAGATACAAACACTGTAGCCGTGAAGTTTAGGGACATGGTGGACTTAATGATCTTAAGGGTGTTTTCCAGCCTAAATGCTTCTATCATTCTAGAATTTTTTTTATTTTTTTTTTAATCTGAAAATATGAAAAATTGCCTTTGTCCTCAGGAACCGTTTCTGTCTTTATTGGTAGGATTCTGGGCCCTTCACCACAGGAAAGACCTTGAATTGCTGGAGTGAGTTCGGAAAAGGGCAACCAAACTGGTGAAGGGTCTCGAGAACCAAGTCTTGTGAGGAGCAGCTGAGGGAAATAGCTGAGGGAATTGTTTAGTTTGGAGAGGATGATGCTGAGAGGAGACCTTATCACACTCTACAACTGCCTGCTTTTAGTTCTACAGTGTGTTAATGCTAACAGAGATGTTGTTCAATCCAGGATCAGAGAGTAAGTATCCCAGGTGATAAACTCTAGAAGATACTATCATTTCTAGTCTGAAAAATGGGTAGTAGAATAGTAATGTTTTACTTTCTGTGTAGAAAAACAAATTTTTATAATTTTTTTTCAGGAAAAAATGTTTACAATTAAATAGAAATTGGATTTTGTTAGATGTTGTAAATATAGCTGAACTAATTAGAATGTGGATGTTTTGAATACTGCATTAGATAAAAAACGAGCAGGGACTTTTCCTTTAATAACTCTTGCTTTTGTTTTGGTTTTGGTTTTTCCATTTTCTTTTGCTTATACTGTTTATCACATGCATGCCCCCCCCCCAAAAAAAAAAAAAGAGGGGAAAGAAAAAAAGAAGGAAGAAAATTGAAGATGTTGTTGACTTCTTAAGCAAAATGTTAATTAAGGTTGACAATCAGTTTCACTTTTGCAACACAGTAGTAATACATCTAAAAGTAGCAACCGTGTTACTTTAAGATTCTCAATTATTTTTGAACCACCAAACTACTGTTTCAAAACGCATTTTGTTACTTCCCTTTAAGAGGCTAAAAACCCTTTCTTGTAGTTTGTTATGGTTCTTTGAACTACTTTTTAAGGCTAATTTGTGATAGATTTTGTACTGTGATTTTATATGTAGTCTGCTGGATCCATCTAACCTGAATAGCCCAAGGGAAACAATCCAGGAAGTACAGAAATCAAGAAAACCTGAACGTAATACTTAAGCTGAACCAGAAGCTAGTATAACTCAATTTGCCAGTGAGAATTTTTGCTGAAAGAAAAAGAACTTGATTTTTAATTTTTTCCCCATCTTTCTGTCTTTGTGCTTAAAAATTGTGATTTCTGCATGTTTTATGTAAAATAAGAAACAACATTTGAGCCTTTGTTTTTCGAGGTTGAGTTTAACAATCCTTACAGGAAGGGATGGCATTTACTGAAACTGAGATTTGACTTCCATATTATTCTTGATGACCCCATTGAAGAGGTTTGAGTCATTTCCTTCAGTTAATAGTGATAGAAAGGGATACTTTCATGCATGCCAGACTTTTGAGTTGATGGCAGACTGGTCTAGGGTTCAGTTGCCATCCATATCCTTTTCTACAGCATCTGATAAATATCAAGAAGAAGCTGTGCAGTGACTCAGTACACTTGAGGCTGCTGTACAAATCATGTTGTTCACAAAACTCATTTTAACATTAGATAAATGATAGAACAAGAGGGAATGGCTTCAAACTGCAACAGGGTAGGTTTAGACTGGGCATTAGGAAAAAATCTTCAGAGAAAGAGTAGTTGGACATTGGAATAGGCTGCCCAGGGAGGTGGTTGAGTCACTGTCCCTGGATGTGTTTAAATGTCATTTAGATGTGATGTTGGGGGTATGGTTTAGGGGTGAGCTTTGTAGAGTAGGGTTAATGGTTGGACTCAATGATCCCACAAATGATTCTGTGATTAGAGTAAGACAAGCAGAAAGGTGTCAGTAAGATGGTCATTGTCCTGATTGAGAAAAAAACAAAACAAGGAGAGAACATTTGAATGACACTAGTCAGTGAACCAGGTGGAACTCATTAGAAAACAGGTAACTGGTTGGTTATACATAGACTTCCCAAGAATTGTTCAGCACTGTATAAATTAATAGTAAGTACCAAAATCCAGATGTAGAAAACAGATGTAAAATAGAGGCTCTATGTTAAAATTTTAATTCATTTAATAACAGCTGTGTCAGAGACTATAAAACATTGTAAAATACATGCTTCATTTATGCATTTGTTATCAATCACAATGCTGTTTATACAAAGGTAGGGATACTTAGCAGGGTCCTACTGAGTTTTAGGAAAGTCTCCAAAGATTGCAGCTCCAGCACAATGTCAAGCTGAATGTGAGACCTGAGGTGTACCGTACACAGTGTGATTCCAATTTACTGGGGGTTTTTCAGTGAAACCTGGATACATATTCTTTCACATCCCTTTTGTCAGTAACAGGGTCAACTATGCTTTTTTTAAAAAAAAAAAAAGTGAAGGGTTATATGCCTCTAATCTGCTTGCTAAAAAGTTGACAAAGTTAATGTATTCAGTGACTGAGACTGAACCTGATTTAAGTAAGAGGCAATGCAAGCTACCATCCACAAATATCTAAAAGATATGGCAACTGTGCCTAAGTCTAGAAACTCCAGGTGTGATATTGGAGACTTCACAAGTATTCCTATTACTGAGTACATATCTATCATGTGGAAAAAAAGGTCTAATCTCAGCTGTAAATGCTGAGAATTACATGTCATTTCCCTTCGAGCAATAAATGCTCTTTTGTTTATCTACTTTTTGTTATACGTTTTTCACAATAATTCCTAACAGTGCTGCACTATGTCATTAAAATACCAAAATCTAATAAGTCAGCTGGCAATAAATGGAAAAAATAGAAATCCATAGCAAAGATTAGTGATATCTAAAAGTGGTTTATAGGTCCTAGTGGGATTCCTCCTTTTTTTAGCAACAAAGTACAGAGTGAAAGAATATGCACAGCTTACTTTGTCTTCCTATTCCTTTTGATCTGAAAGAACAATCAGATAAGGCTGATTTCTGAAGACAGTTCAGAATGAACAGATTTCAGTTGCCCCCAGTGATAACCATCATTGTCAACAGGAGGCATTCCAGGTACCGACACCAGGGCCTTAAATGTTCAAATACTGAACATTTTATCTTTTATTTTAAAAACTACTGCTGGGAACTCTCTTTATAGAATGCAATGGATGATGAGTATTTAGAAGAAGAATGAACCCTGAAAGAGAATAAAGCCCAAGCCTCAGAGACTGTCAGTGAACACCAGAAGGACAGAATAATTTAAGGCTAAGGTGGGGAATTTCATGCACACAGAAAACCTGTAGCTGTGGAAAATGGTAAGATAGAACTCAGGAGTTACAAGCTACAAAACCAAAATTAAAAAGAACCTAGAGGTTCTGACCCTAATGAACATTTGTCCAGGTTAGTGAATAAGTACACACTCTACCAGTTCAGCAGGGCTTTTTCATAAGGAAGGCTAAGAATAAACTGGAATATGTTGAGGTGTTGAGGATCAAAGTTGAGCTATCTGGATTAAACTAGTGCCTTGAAATGCTAATATCTGCCTTCTGTAAGCCATGTCATTTAACAAGTGCTATCAGTCCCTCTAACATACAAGCTTTGGCTCTCCATTTTTGAAGAAAATACTGATTTTTGGCACAGTGTGGCAAGTTGCATTTTACATGACTCGTATGTTGTACGACACTCAGGCAACGTGGCACAGTGCTATGCAGTGTATTATGAAAACTGATTGTTTACAAAAGTTAACAATAATAACATTTTTTCTGATTCAAGGGTATTTACATCCTGCCTGCTGCACAATGCTGATTAAATTAGTAGTTAGCTATTTTTATCACTGTTAAAGTTAGCGACTGATAGCTTAGTGCACCTCAGAACCAGCATAAAGCACACTATTATCGCTCATCACGGATAACTAATTTCAATGTGAATTAATTCATAGTGGAAAGGGTTTTATGTGCTTATCACTGCCACTGCAGTTTAAAAATGTGCCTACAAAATGCATGTTATGCCTTATCTAGTCTGCCTTCAAATAGTGTTCTACCCAGATATGACATTCAAACACATTGACTTCAGTCCCCCCACTGGTGCCATTGTTGCTTTCATGAGTTTTGGATAAAGTCCTTCATCTGTTTTTACAGTCATAATTGGGGCAGAGCTCATCAATTTTGGAGAGTTTCCAAAACCTTATTACTAATAGAAGCTCCCTTGACATATAAAAGAAATATGTAATTTTTAGAGGTTGAGTTAAACCACACTGACATTTGTGAGCATGTGGCAACACTTCATTTTTTTAAATCTAAAGAAGTCTTAGAATTTGTTAAATTTTACTACATCTGACCCGACTTGAATAGAAGGTGGTGAATCTTGTAGCCCAGCGGGATTTTTCAGGGTGTTGAGAGAGCAAATGCAGGTGCTGATGAGTTGATGGCCAATCTGTGACGGTGAATGTCTGTGGGTAGTAAAGAAGAAAAATCCAAACATACATTTGAAAATCACAGACATTGATAAGTATAGCTAAAGGTCTCTTTTCTTCTTCCTCCCTCCATTATACTGATTTATTCCTTGATTCTTTAACCATTTTCTACTTGTGTGAGTAGTGCCTGGCTTTTAAAACACATTCGGTATGTATCTTCAGGTTGGTTGTAGCCACAGCCACTCTTGAGGCCAGGCTACCCAGTTTGCTGAGCGTACAGGAATTCCCTTTTTCCCCCCCTGCCCCGATTTTCCTTTATTGCCAAGTCACTGCCAGTTCTGACCTGCAGGGAAAACACAATCCCGTAATTTTCCTGTGTATCCCTCAAAGCTGATGAAGGTCTTTACTGATGTTCCTCCACGAAGCTAGAAAGCACCGGATGACTTTTGGACAACTCCATATGTGTGTGTCTGGCGGCATTTATTTTTTCCACCACCCAGCAGTGGTATCTGTTACATAATATTCCAGGAACAGTTTTACATGAAGAGCTGTACATAATGTAAGCATAATTATCCTGCACACTGCACAGGAAAGGTTGCAATGATGGCCGGTGGAGAATATAACTTCTAAGTTATGCATCCTGAAACAATTTTTGCAGATTGGTGCAAAAAGGTTAAACAAATACGTTTGGCTTGTATTTACTATACACTTTCTAAATACATGTGCATGAAGGCAATTGAAAAAAACTCTACAGAAAACATGTTGCAAATACCTGTAAACCTTAGGATAGGTTCTAGGTTTTGTAGAATTTGATTTGTGATGGTGAGACACTTCCTCTAAACATAAAGGCAGTTAAACTGTAAATCCAATGAGAGTGTCCTCTTTAAGTAAGAAGAATCATAGAATGTTAGGGGGTTGGAAGGGACTTCTAGAGATCATCTAGTCCAACCTCCCTGCCAGAGCAGGATCACCTAGGGCACGCCACACAAGAACGCATCCCAGCAGGTTTTGAAAGTCTCCAGAGAACGAGATTCCACAACCTCTCTGGGCAGCTTGTTCCAAATTTTAGCCAGATGAACCTTTCAGAATTTTGGCAAGATTTGTGTTTATTAGGCAGATAAGCATGACCATTGCTCTGGTGTTCCCTACTGCCAGCAAACATGCACCATTAGGTAACTGGAGATTGAAACTTTTTGTGGGCTTATAATAAAATAGAGAATATTTATTTATGGTGAAAACCTGATGCATAAGAAAAAAATATTTTTCCATGTATTTTCCCCTAAAAATGCATAAGCTTTCTTTATACTTTATGTAGCAAGTTTTTGTCATTGACACTGATCTGAAGTCCCACCTTGCTGATTCTGCGCATTGCTGAAATACCTGCGCATTGCTTTAATTTTTATGCAAAGTTATACAGTGTTGACATATTCTGTAGCCCTTCTGTGACAGGGCAGTATGAAAACCTTTCTTTCCATGTCTACCGAAGAAATCATTGGGGTTAAATGACAGGGCTCTGCCAGTGATTTGCCTGTCATGGGGAACTGTAAATTGTAGCCTGTCTCCTGGATAGTGTTTAGACACATTCCGAGATTAATGGTTTTGCATAGACACTTCGAACTTCAAATGATTTTGAGATAAGCTCCATCAAGAAGATTCTTCCAGTTTGAACTCAACTGAAAGTACTTTGCATTTTAGCTACGTTTATATGAAAATATTGTTGGTACGGAACAGACAGTACAGAACAGACAGTATCTGATATAAAAATGGAACGATGTCTCATGTTCCAACATCATAAAAATTTTCACCTCTAGATTAACTCTTTGTGACAGTCTTCTTTTTCGTGGTAGTTCTGAAGACTTTCAAATAACAGACAGAAATGAGACATCATTTACATGATTGAGCAGGCCTATCATTTCTCTTAAAGGAACACACCTTGGAGGGAAGGTCTGTATCCTCTATTTAGGGAAGAGGAAGCTAAGTAAGGTGTATGAATCACCTAGGAAAATATCTGCATTTGAGCATGTGCTAATTCATTCACTTTTTGGAACCTCAATTGGTATGTGTTCTGCAGTGAATGGCATATTATAACTCAGGAACTTGAACTTCAGACAAAGGCAATAATAAGGTTTCTTTTTTGTTTGATGTGGTAAAGAGAAAATATTTATCAGAAGAGTGCCATAAATGTAGACATTCTTTTTTGATGGGTTCTATAGTCTCTGATTTATTTTTTTCTAAAGAAAGGAAAAGAACACCTTTATCATTATTATCAATCAGTTTTCATCTCTTCTGAATATGTATTGAAAATTGTATGATTTTGGCAGAGTATTAGACAATCAGATGCCACAGCAGTGGCAGAACCATGTGAGAACCAACATAATCTCCTAAGTATCCTGTAGTTCACATATGTGGCCTTTACCTCTGGGCTAAGAGAGCCAATCGGCTATTGCTTAAACAAACTAGTCGTTGTGTCATTGACCAGCTGTACCTCATCGGAGTCTGACAGCTTGAGGCCTTCTTTTATTACCTGGAGCAGGAATTTTCCTGTTGGATGACACTGAATATCTTCCCAGTTCACCTTAGTATTGGTGCAGTTTTATGACCTCAGATTTCTGAATTGCGTTGTGTGAATAAAGGAGAATTAAAAAGTCTTTCCAGGAGAAAAAAAAAAAAAAAAAAAAACAGAGGAAAAAAAAAAAGCAGCCATTGCTNGCTCTTTTGCAAATTATATGCAGATTTGTTCAAACGTTTATGGAAACATCTTCATGACTTTTTAATCTCCATGTTTAAGTTTTTACATACAATATTTGTGAATCTTGTTTATAGTATTTGTGACTGAAACATTGAAACTGAAAACAATTTGGGTTTAATGGGAAAACATTCTTCCTGGTTCCTGAGTGTGGCGAATGGTTAGTGCCACAGCCAGTTAAGGACACAGCTCCTATGGCAGCATTGTAGTTCAGAGTATGTGGAGCAACTGGAAGTGAGGGGCTTCTGAAGCCCTAGGGTGAAGTTGAAAGAGTGAATAAAGCAGATGAATTTATAAGCTTCTGTTCCCCTCTGATGGGGAGGTGAGGCCATCTTTCAGGAGGAGCCAGTTTTGTGTTCCTCAGTATGTATGATTTAGAGATTGAGTTGTTCACATAATGAGGCAGACTCCCATTTCCCTCACTCATGGAAAACTGGATAGCAAGTGAGTATTTAAATAAAATTAAGAAAACAGACAACCCAAAACCACATGTAATACATTAGTGTCAAAATACTTCAGTTATAATAGCATGTTTGTTTTAATGCAGCTATGGAATATATTTGACACCATTATTATTGTTTGTTTGTTTGTTTTTTTTACAACCAGAACCAAGGATTATGAAAAATATAAAACAAAAATAAGTATGTAAAAATCCTATTCTGAATGTGATTAGTGTATGCCGCTTACGAATGTCAGCAGTTATTTTTAGTGGAGAGCATTTGTAAGATCTAGCAGAGAATGGTTGAAATGTCAGGAGGGTAAGAGGAAGCATAGGAGAAGCCAGATACATATACAAATATATTAGCAGATTGTAATAAGACCATCATTTCTTGAAAGACAAGATGGAGCTGTCTTGAAACCAACCTGATAGATCATAGTTCCCTTCCCATGTCATAGGTATTGTGCAGACATGACAAAATTTCTTGAATTTTTGACAGAAGCTTGGCTTCTGTATAACCTGAAGGGTTTGTTCTCTCTCCTCCGTTCTTGTTCACATACAGGTTGGTGTTGTTAAACAGTATATTGCGCTCTACTTTTAAGAAATGTGTGTTACACTTAAATAAGTTCTTTCTCCTATATTTATCACCATAAGCTGTATACTCTATATTATGCGTATGTACATATATAAAGAAAACCAAACCAAGTCATTTAAACCCCACTGCAAGCGATAAAGTGAAGGACAGTTCTTTGATAGCACTGTTCACAAGCTCAAGGATCATGCTATTCAGCACTGTTAATGCTTCTGCTTGATACAGGAATAGCTGTAGACTTGCCCAGTATACTCTATTAACAACTTTTTCACAGTGAAGGGTGGGCAGATTTGTATGCAGCAGTATTTCAAGCATGTCCTTCATGCATGCATCATGCATGGTTCTAATTGTCTCTACTCTTTCTAATAATTCTAGTTATATAGTTCTGTTTGCATATGACCAAGAAAGCTGCTGAGTCATTATTGGTGCAAAACTCGATACCTTTTAGGATTAAATAATTTAGTTTTTCATTCATGCGGGAATAGCAATTTCCTCTTTAATAAACATTGTACTTATGTTTTTCATGGCATCCAGCCTAAAATATGACATTTTCACTTACAGATTACGTAGGGTTTTTTTGTTTGCTGGTTGTTGTTTTTTTTCCCAAATCCTTATACCTAGTTCACATTGTAAGATACGTCCTGTGTCCTCCACACTGATCAGTGCTGCTGTCTGCATCAGAACTCTGTCCTCGGAAATCAATCTGAATCCCTACACTTATTAAGGTCTCCTTGGGCAGAGTCTTGATGTTGGGGTCACCAAGAACAGAAAGCCTCCCATCCCTTTCGTCTTGTCATTGATTGTTGGAAAATTGCGGGAGCTATACCTCTAGGGAACTAACTTATTTTGAATCATTTTACAGACTTCATTGCTTTCTTGGTTTACAGCAAAGGTAATTTTCATCCTCTAAAATTAGATTAGGTTATGGAAAATTACACTCAGAGCTGGAGATAAAATGGACCACCCGGGTAAACAAATGACTTACTAATGGCCAAAAAACAACTCTGAGTTCTATTCTATTGAAATGCATGTTTTGAGAATGAACATATAGGATTTATTGATAGGCCAATTTATTTCTGCCTACAATCGACATGACAAGATTGATCATGATGGAAAATGGAAAAACAGAATAAACAGTAGCTTAGTTGCGTTAATGTTATTAACATTTTAAAATCTGATGCATTTTTTCTGTTTTGAAGCAATTTGAAAAGTGATTTCCCAGAATTCTCTTAAAAATATATACTAAGCAAAAATTCTGTTCTCTGTCTAATCCTATAGGATTTAAATATAATAAATAAATAAGATGAATAAGAAATCTTAATGGGCACCATCTAACTGTAACATATCCAAAATCTGATCCAATGTAAAAAAAAAATTAAAAAAAATTGTATTTTTATGTTTGCTCTGAGCTTGAGAATCCTGCTAAAGTGGAAGTTCCAATACAAATAAAAAAATCCTAACTAGACAGCCAACTCTCATTAATGCAATTCCTTCTTCACATTTGCAGGTAAATCTTCTTCATCTACTTACTTCCTTCTTGTGCTAAATATTTCAATACATAAATACAACATTCTGAAGCATTTAGAGAGTCTAACTCTCCTTTACTCTATTAGAATAATAAGGCAAGCAGGTAGTTAGAAGACTTGTATGTTCCCAAAGAAAATTTTTCTATTATGAAAATATATATGCAAATTAAGTCAATGTTGTGAATTTATTTTCTAACATAAAACAGGGTTTTCCTCCTTAATATAATTATTCTGTGAAATTTTAGCTACTTAATATCAAAATCTTTGGATAACTGTTGGTCTTGGTTTAGAGCTGTATGATGTAATTAACTATAGAAAAAAGAAAAAAGACACAATACAAGACCATTTCTTTTTGTTGCATTTTATTCATACAGAATATTATGAGTTTTATTGTTGATGAAGCTAAGAATGAAAGAAGATAGATGTCAGAAGGCAGCTCCTTTTGTACTGGTGTGAAAGAAAAATGGCTCACATAAAAACAAATAAGCCTGGAACTATAAAAATACTCAATATAAAAACATTTTTTTGTGGGAGGGCAGGATTTTATTTTTTTTATAATGAGGAATGGATAATGGTATAGGAATGATTCAGAAATTGCTCAAGTCAAAGTACTATTTCAAGAAAAAATATTAAGAGGCAGAACTAGGGTGTGGCAAAAATAAAAGTAAAATAGCAACCCGATTTTAGGATCTAAATCTGTACTCAAACCCTATATAGTAGAGTTGATATTCGAAAAGTAGTCAACACTTAAGATTTCCCACTGAGATCAGTATCTTAGAATACTAGAGTCTTAAGGACCTGACCATGAATACAGACCTGTAACTGGAGGCGCCTATTTTTGTGACTCTCGGTTAATATATAAATAAATAAGACAATTAAAAAAAAAAAAAAAAGAGGCAATATAAAGTGTAGAGGAAGGATTTATTGCAGGGGAGAGCTATGTTCTTCTTATGAATCCATGGAGAACACAGAGCAAGAGACTTAGGAAATTTTAAGTTGGCATTACTAAGCAGATCTAGTTACCAGGAAGGATGGACAGGAGACTGCTACTTTTTAAAACATGTTGCCTTGGTACACGTTTGACTTGGAATAAATCAGAGATTAATTAAAAGGACCACAAGTGATGAAATTTGGAGGGAAATGTGATTAAGCACGCTAGAGGTCAAGGAAGCCTAGAGAGAGGGAGCCAAAATAGAAAGAAAAAAAGGGCCATAGTGTGGAAAAAAAAATAATCCAGTATGCAGAGTTCATATGAAGGCAGAATTTGTTCTCCAAAATATGCTAGTCTAGCACACTATTATTTGCCTACATATTCTGAGCACTGCGTAGGCCATGATTGCAAAATACAGATATTTGCAAGATACATGTCTGTGACATGAATATATAGTCTTACAAGGAACTGAGAGACTTAGGACTATGACTCTCCTCTTTTCCTATCCCATATGTCATTCCTGATCTTTACTTGACCAAAGAAGTTATGAATATATCTTAAAATTGCTTGAATCTGAAAAAAAAAAAAAAAAAAAAA
>VWZK01010573.1:270-17695 GCA_013396935.1 Baryphthengus martii
AAATCTTTCAAATCTGAATCCTGGTTTCATCTGAAAGGAATCAAGTTGAGGCACTGCAAAAGCTCCACACGATGGGAACTAAAGCACAGGAAGAAAGAAAGAAAAATGTGCACTTCAAAAGCACGCACTCGATTCAAACCACCACACTAACAAAGATGTGCCCTGAAAATACGTCCGCATATCTCAGCCCACACCGGTATGTACAGAAACACACACGTATTACTAACACAAATAAAAATGTGCTCCTAGCACACACTGGTGGATAGCACTTCCCTGTTTTCTTCAGCAATTCCTTTTCTTTGTTTACCACAAACCAGCATAGCTCTAGCAGGATCCCATGATTTTTTATAAACTTCAATCTGATTAAATTTTGCAATCTTCTAGTAAGCCTTACCACACAATTTTTCCCTCCATAAAAAACTGATCTCAGAATGGTGATTAAATAATCTGAAATTCGTTGAAGTTGTTCGGTAGCGTAGAATTCTGAATATTGAATTAGATGTTGAACATACTTGTAAAATAAATGTTGCATATTGAAGAAGTTGGTGTTCTGTAATACTACATAGCTTAGCGAGAATGTTTAGCTTACAGTCTTGCTAAACACACCAGCTGGTTTGCCTTGACAATACTTTCTCCATGTAAATGTTTTATTTCTCAGCAGCAATGGCAAAACTAGCTTTGAATCATGATTCTTTGATCCTACAAGAAACAAAGATGAACATATGAAAATACTGATTTAGAAATAGGAAAGTACAGACCCGCAAAACATCTTAGTATGACTGAAAAGATTGAGAAACATAACTTTTCATGTCAGGACGGAGGGGGAAAGAGGGCTCGTGTATTTAATCGTTGACACTCACTATGGTGAAGTTGGAAGACAAAATTTAGGGAGATTAAATGCTCGGTATTCAAGATTTCTATGTTAGTTTAGAAGATTCTATGCTCAATTAAAAGCATATTAAATTAAATTTTAAAAAATTAAATGAAAAAAAAAAATCAGGTTTGCTGCTCCTTTCCCAAAAGGCAGTTTCTAATACACATCCATAGCACTTACTAACTAAAAAGTATAACATTCATAAATACGCACTGTTGCTCAGGGTTTGACAATAGCACAACTTGTGAACACATCATCTTTATATTTATGCTTCCTGAAGAGTACATGTGCAGCACAAACAGAATTGTACACTGAAGGCCAAAGTAACTGCACTGTGCAACTGTAGGTACTCCAGAAAATATCTTCTTCCCAAGGGCTGCGGCATGTAACCACTTTTTATAGAAAGCGATGTGGTTTATCCCTAAGGAGTTCAGTTGGCTGATGCAGAGCAAGACCATGCCCTGGTAGGATGTCTTCATTGTGTTACTATCCCAGAAATATCAGGACATGGCTTTAAATTCTCTGCTACTTCAAGAGAAAAAAGCCAACCCAACACAAAACACACAACTTGTATTTCTGTCTATAATTATAGACTGTGTCCACCACAGGAGCATTTATAAATGTACCCCATTTATACCGCACTACCTGCATATTTTAGACACTTAGATGCTCTGATATTTCAGATTCTCAGAATTATCTCATGTTCACAGTAATTAATGGCATGTGGGACACAGTGATAGGTTGACCACTAGTTTTGAAAATCTCCTGTTCACAGTACAAGTCCACAAGTGTTTTCAACTGACAGCATTGTTGGGAATGAAAGCGGTCGGCTTTAATGCGGAAAATGTTTTTCAATGAGTTCTGAATGAGGAATTGTACTGAAAATACATTTTTTATGCACACCAAGGAAGTCTAACAATGTCAAAAGCTAACATTTAAAATGCAAAACAGCTAGTGTTGTGTGACACAGTGTGAGATATATCTCAAAGTCTTAAGGTTGACTAATTGAATTGCCATTGATAAGATGTCACCTAAAGAGACATCTCTGGAATGAAACATGGGTTTGCTGTAAATGACCTGTCATTAGAGCCACGGGTAATGTCCGTGTCCAGACTGAAAAATATTGTAGCTCCCAGCAATATGCTCAGGAGGAGTTAAAACAGCAAGAATGGTAAGAAGTCAGTAGATGTGAACCACCAGAGAATTATGCCTCAGGTGCTACGTTAATTTACTTGTTGGCATACATTAATTGAAACCAATCAATAAAGCGGGTGGTACGACAGAGGGAATGCAAAAGAAGTAATCAATTGCCACACTTACTCATTTTAAACTTGGAAAATAGGAATAATTTAGTTGAAAATTTTTCATTTCTGTCAATACAGATCATGAGGTTATTTATTTATTTTCTATTCTTTCAGCACTAATTATAATAACTATGATGTCTTTCAACAGCCCTTGTGTAAATCCCAGTATTCTGATTAGCAGCTGTTAACCTGCAGGTAATGGGAGTGACTTCTTTCAACTTAGGAGTTAGAAAATACACATTTTTACTACTACAAGTGGTGCTAATCATTTTGTCACACTGAAATCAATTCTGTATTTTAATGATTATAAATTAGTAGCAATTTTTTTTCCATTTACGGTATACTAGCTTCAAAAATTTTTCATTCCCAAAGGTAAACATTTCAAAGTAATTGCCTAAGAAGCACATAAATACTTGATATTGTTCTTAAATTTGCTGGGTATATTCATTCTGTACGTCCAGTGTTGATTGGTACAGCTTTTAATTTTTAGTCTAGGCTATTGTGGTTTCTTTTTTTTTCTTTCTTGTTTTGTAAAATATCTGCCAGAAAGCTTGTGCAGCTTCAGTAGGTGTTGCCTTATTTACAACAGTTCCATCAGTTAGTTCTCAAGACTACACTGACAAATAAAAAAAAATTTTAAAAAAAAGAGAAAGTTAAGCCACTTCTTCATATGTGGAGAAATGCACTCACAATTATCACCCTCATTACACGAAGATTGTAAATTGTTTATCCTTACTGATCTGCTCCCAGAGAGATCAATGAGAATCAGGGAATCAGTGAACCTTTATTCATAACGGCTTTGCGGAAGGAATGGGCATCTATATCACGGTAAACACGGTGCCATATATTATCGTTAATGTCTGTGGTGGAATTGAGTTTTCTCCAAATTCATCCAAAAATGAATAAAATCTAAAAATGTAGCCTCCATAAACTAAGGAACGCTGGGTCCTACACTTGTAGCAGCATTACGTTCCTTATTATCATGCTCAAAGACATACTTGGTCTCACTAGGAGATCTTCATTTTTCATGGTCTGTTAAATTCCACTTAATAGTGCGGAATTCAACCTCCAGATAAAGAACTGGATCTGCAACTGTTGTCCTTTGGCATCGCTTGATTAAAACCATGTAGCTGTACAGATTTGTAACAGGTGTGATGCTGGCAAGCTGACTTCGTAGCGTTATTTTCCCAGGTTTTGAGGAGGCGTGGGAGGGACATGCAAGATGCTATACAGAAAAAAACAGACAAGTTTGCATATACTGATTACCGGGCAGGATGCTTATGAGGAGGATATCCACACCTGGCAGATTTTTTCCCACACCGATACGTGTTTTGCTTTGAAGTGAACCGAGCCACCCAGTTACAATTTCTGTGTACATATATTCAGCTTCAGACTCTTGCTTCATTTGGTTCTAAAACATCAAGTCTACATTATTATTTTCAAATGCAGTCTGATTACTTTTGATTCTTAGGAAAAAAAAAAAATCTACTATTATCTTTCTGTTAGACTAAAGATACCATAATCACCCAGATGTTACTTTGACCAAAGATTGGTAGTATAGGTGAGTACTAGAAGTGTACACAGCCAGGGTTTGCTAATGGTGGTGCCTGAAAGCAAAAGAGTAATTTACATCTGACTGGAAAGCCAATTTTCTGTGAACTCAAGGAAGTTTTAAGCAGGCCTTTTGAATTACCTCTCGATTACTAATGTGGCAGAGAAGATTTGGGAAACACTGAGCAACACTATCAAACTCGCTTAGGCCCTTTGCCATGCCAATGCTATACCGACAGTATGGTGTTATGGATTACACAGTTCTCAACAGGCATTCTCCAGCCAAAGGTTAATTCAATTCCCAGAAAGGAGAAAGTCCTGGGTGCCAATCACCATGGAATGTGTGAGACTGGATCCAAGGACTGAATCCCCGATAGCTGCTACAAGAACTAAACCAAAGAGTTAGGCTGAAGCTAATTTTCCCTTTCTCATAGTCTCATACTCTCTAAATCGTATTCACAAATAACAATTTCAATAGTTTGAAGTAGTTTGAGCCTTTCAGTTTGAAGCCTGGAAGGAACAACGCTGAAATCTTCAGTCGTAAGGTAGCTACAATTGAAATGTATGGACTATATCTATAGACTATCATTATTTCATCCCAAAATTTACCAATATTTCTTTTAAATACTGGTAAAGGAAAAGTCTCTATGGCAGGCAAAATAAATATCATATTTTCCATCAGACTGCTCAAAGTTTCTGCCATTTATTTGTGGTTACAAAGCAAGATTCAGAACCAGCTATTAAATACGTCTATTAAAGTGAAAAATCACCTTTATACATTTTCCACTACTCATTTGAGGTACTAACAATGAATGACAACAGCTAAAGACTTTGTAACTCTCCTTTCTTGCAGTGATAAAGGCTTTTATTCACATTTTATTCCATCCCACATAAGCGATCAACTTCCGAAGTAAAACGGTTTCATATAACTTTTTTTATTGGAATAAAGAGGTTTGGTAGCTGCATTTGTGAGCAAAAGAGTAAGAGCCAAGTTTGGATTTGTTTCACGACCGTAAATCTAGGGAATGTTCCCACGTTATCAAGAACTACTACTGGCAGTGACTATACTCTATTTTTATCCCCCCTCTCCTTTGAAAATTCTGCAGTTCAGATTTTTTTCTGGACAACGTAATAGGTGGACCTTGCGGATGACTGCAATGAACAACTAGTGCTGCGCTGCCTCCCTTCCTACGGATTCAGGTCCTAAATCCCTTCCCCAGTTCTATTATAATAATTCCATTGACAATTCATTCCCTTTCCTTTCAGCCACAACGGAAACCAGTGCACATCATCAAGTCAGCCGCACATTTCCCAGTTCCCCACCGGCACATGCCAAAGTCACTAGAGGGACAAACTAGGAAAGGATCTGGGACTGATCTGGAGTAGCTCAATTCTCAGTAGCCAGCCAAGAAGTACACAGTCATCAATCAGTCAGCGAGACTAACAGAATAAATACTGTGCTAATGTGGACATTAATTGGAGTCTCTGTCTTCTCTTTTGCTACTTGTAGGAACTTTTGGTTCATCTTTGGAACATCTTCAAGGCTTCAATCTCTCTAGCAAATTTAACAGAATAGCTGGGAGAGCAGATTCCAAGATTACAGAAAATTACTGTCGTCGTAATTGATGTAGCTCTTTTCCTTTACCTGTTTGAAGCATGTGAGAAAAAAAAGAACAATATAAAATTACTCCAGTTACAAGTACTAGATCCCATTTATGTTGCCCAACACCAGTGTGAAGCCTAGCATGGCTGTCATTTGTATTGTATTCCCCTCCTCTCAAACGAGTTTTATCTTAAAGACTATGGCCTTATCAAATACGTATTCAATAAAAAAACTCTGCAAAGAAGCAAATAAAATATATCCTGCCCTGAGCTGTTAAGTGTCCTAAGATAAACAACAATGAAAGAACAGATCTCTTATCAAAAGGAGACAGAATGGACAGAAGGGACCAAGGGACAGCAGTATTATTAAAGCCTTGCTGCAGAAGCACTTGTCCAAACCCCTGCTAGAAAAATAATCCACTAGTAGCTTTGCAAAGAGATGAAGAAGGCCAGAATGTATCCAGAGTATTTGGGCTGTCTTTTTTGTTTGTCTCTTAATATACAATAATGCACTGAAATGTCACTTAGGAGGAAAAAAACCACGTATAAGCAAGTAGAACATAAAATACTTGAATATCCTCAACCTAATGTTTGAAGTTTGCATTCAAAGATCCACTTTTCAAATGTTGCATAAATGGTTTCACAATTTAATTAAAGCCTTATAAGCTTTATTGAATGGACTCTTCAGCATATTCTGTTACCAGCCTACGACCACACAGACATTATTTAGGGAACATTAACCTCAATCTTTCATTCGAATCAAAACTTGTAATTTAAAACTTTTAAAGGTACGTTATCTTCCACATAAAATTACAAACAAAAAGTAGATTTCAAACATAATCTAAAACAGCTGCCTATCAATCTTACCTAGCAGACTTTCCACACTCATACTGTCTTAGCTTGCAGATCCAATTATCCTCCAACATTTGCTGCTCAACCATGCTGAGATTATTCACCAGCCCTCCAGTTAGACTGTAATAAAAGGTCTGTGGGTGCATTTACACTCCGAGAAAGAAGGTATAAACGCTAGCATTGCAGCCGTCTCTTTTTGAGTTACGTGCACAGCCATAAACAGCGCAGTAATGAATCACACTATTTCCAGCTACTTTATCCATTCATTTACATAATACTTGGACTTGCTATTAAAAGAAAAAAAAAACAGACAAAAAAGTCCAGGTGCATCATACCCTCAAGATGACACAATTCTTGACGCAAAGGCCTTACAAGTATTAATACGACATGGAAGGTACTTCCTCCTGTGGCCAGACAGCCAAAGTGTGGCTCCAGGAAGGATCTGTGATGACCCCCTTTAAAGGCAATCTCAGCTCCCTCTTGCTATTTTTTATAAGCCTTACATTTTAAGGAAGTAATCATACCTACTGAAACTGCATTGACCTCTAAGGTGATGTTCTGTACAAATTTGGCAGACTTTCTGCTTCTCAGCAAAAAAAAAATAAAATATTAACAGCAGGTTAAAAATAAAATGATTTCTGATCTTCCAGTCTTCATGGCATTTGCTCACTGCAGTAGTTATACATCATGACAAAACAAAACCCCTCTACCACAGGACATTGGTAAATGTTGCCAAAAATGTCAGAACCACAGTTTACAGCCCAAAGCTGAAACTACTTGAGCTGCAGGAGTCGTTTCATTAGCTGACAGCTGCAATAAGCTGTTCTTTCTCTACGTGGAGAAGCTACTGGTGGGAGGTACAATTCACACAGGCATACGCCATAAATCACACACCACTTAAAGGAAAATACACTTAAGAAAACATTTACAAAGTATTGTGCAATGCCTTTCCTATTTATTATCCTTATTTTTTTAGCGCATTCCTGCCGTAGTATTTTGTAGTTCAAAAGTTTACGATCGACTTCAAAGACAAGGGCAAAATTCAGGAAAATTCAAAAATTTGTTCCCATTTGTACCATTTCTGGTAATCTAGAAAATCTGGATCTTGGGTACGCCTTAATGATCTGCTTCTAGTGAACATATATTCTACTGAGCTAGAGAAAACAAAATTAGGGTCTTTAGTTACAGGTGAAAGCATGATCATAGTGTTTATTTACTGTGTCACTGCTATCTAAAGCCATATAAAATTGTAACTTGAGATGTTAACTAACTGAAAAAGGCACTAACGCCTTTCAAAACGGTATGATATTAGTAAAACACAGCGTATCACTGAACTACAGCAACCTACATGGACATTTTGGAGCCTTTCATGTTGCGATGACCTTTAGTCTCCTAACCAAGGGAGACTAAACTGATGCTGCTAATGAAGGTGGTGGCAGCAGACCTCAGTGTCACAAAGGAGCATTTCCCAGCCATTACCGAGCCAAGCAAATATTAGGTCTTCAGATTTACCTTTTCATATTGGTTACGTATTATTCAAACATTTTTCATGGAAACCACTGAAAATTGCTCGTGGCTAGTAATGCAACCATACACTCAGCCTTGTTTTTTAAATTTAAATACATATTGTATTCTATATGTGAACCCAAGACAGGTGTATAATCTCCATTTTCATGGCAAACCTTTATTCTTGCCTTGAATTTTTTTTTTTTTTCCTTAAATCTGGAACAGAGCACATTGAAGAGAATCCGTATGGGCATTTCACTTCTGAACTACACTCACTTTAGATGATCAGTACAAATCAATTTTAAAACTACTACTGTTTCAAGCAGAGTTTTGGAGAAGGGTGCCCCATCTCTGCTACGGACACATAATTAGCTGTCACACACACAGAATATTCCCCAGTGTCAAGGGCTCCCCAAAGCAACGCAGGGTAAAACAGACACCTTAGTCCTGCACTCCAGCAACAGCTCCAGCCAGCAGGTGGTACACATGGAACAGCTTCTAAATTCTCTTAGCTGCCTATAGAAGCAGTCCTTATCCATTCAGTTTTCTGAGCTATTTTGAAAAGTTATGGGGAAAAAGAAACATACATTACCAAGAATACATATTTCTATTACTTTTCTCCAGAATTGCTCATGAGAAGAGAATCTGTTCCACTAGAGGGAGGAGCAGGCTCAGGAACTGAATTTTCAACTAGTTCCAGTGCCACCTATAACAGCCTTATTCCTACCTGAAGGATGGTCTATTGTCACAAAGAGTTGAAAGGTCAAAACTGGAACATGAAGGTCCATTTATGCAGAAAAGTTTTACAACAACAACAACAAAAATTTTTAAAAAAAAAAAAAAGAAGAACCTCAGCTGAGGTACATTTGATTTTCTGATTTGTTTCCTGTTTGTTGTTTTATTTTCCTGAAAATGGGATGTGTTTTTAGTTACAAATCATGTCTTTCACATTTTATTTAGATTTCTAAATCACACTTCCATTTGACATTGGGATAAAACTACCTGAAACAGAGCAGCAATTTGTAGCTTATTTCTTCTCTTGTAAAGGGCTTCACGTCGATGTTGTTTTCCATACATTCTGTCATATTGCTTCTTACTGCTAAGATTTGGTAACAAGATACTATCTTCACCTGAAAACAGGTATATTTAAGAACTTAAAGATAACAAATACCTCGTAAAATATGAAGATACTAACATTTCTAAACCCAGCATTTTTCTCCAAAATATATTTGAGAGAGAACAGACCTAGAGATTGTAAAGGTTCTTTTTTTTTTTGGTGATTGTAAAGGTTCTTTTTTTTTTTGGTTGGAAAACTCAAGAACTTCAAAGCCCCCAGTTTCTATAAGGACACCTGCACATAACTCTAAGGATACTCACTGCAATGAAAAGATTAAGGTCATTCACTACTGAGACTATTTTTAGTGGCTTTGACTGGGACAAGTTCCATGACTAGTTAGTGCAATACAAAGGAAACAGCTGTATCTACGCAGACAAGCAAGGCTACAAGGAGACATGGCTTTAATCCAGCCTACCCATCACAGGCCTGACGTCATCCCTCCTCGTGACTGGGAAAGGGGAGGTCTTGGTTGTTGATCCTATGGAAACTCAAGAAAGACTGTTGGTGCTGGTTTGCCCAAACTGTTAACCTCTGCCCCAGCGATCGAACACCAGGTGACAGCTGGCTTGGATACTGATTTGACTGGCTTGCGTGCTCAGCACCAGTACGTGTTTGTGCTTCCCTCCACTTGACACCCAGTGTGGTCCCATGGAAGCCGGTGGAGGCTTGGCGGAGCTGGAACATCTGTCAGGCAGAGGTTCTCATAATGATCATAATATCATACGCGTCCCATGCCGATGATTGCTATCCAATCGGCATGCCTGATACCATCCAACTAGCAAAGTCAAACAGGTGGATGAGCCACCTTCTCTGAACACAGAAAGAAATGTGTGAATCTTCCATAAATAGCCCCAGCAGGAAACCTACCGCATGCTTTTATATTGCCTAGTGTTTTCTAAATATTTAAGCTTTCATGATTCTCATTACTGTGTCTGAGCCAAGAATCAATGAAAATCTGAGTAACTGAGATGAGCTGAAATTTCCCTGCCTTCCCAGAGCTGTGTGACGGTTTGAACCATTCTCTCAAGCAACATGTCATGTTATAGTCAGAATAAAAACAGGAAGAGTTTTACTTCATCTTAGCAGAAGTGGGCGGTACTGTCTTGTACCGAACTGCACCAAATGTTTAGTGGTTATCTTTATTACAGGTTATTCCTGGCAGAAGGGTAAGAAGACATGTGTCGTCTGAGGTTAGAAATGTACTGTACAGTCATATAGAGGTTAGTGAGAAGAAATCTGGATTACTTCTCTATTCCTAAAATATACTGATTCCCCTTCTGAGTGTCTTCATCTGTGACGATAAGCAGATGAAGAGAAAAGCTGTAGGATTCATACTTGGTTCCTGTGGTCAGAAAAAAACCCACAGCATTCTGAATGCTAACATCCACCTATGGCTGGGCTCTCTCTAGATCAATACAGGGTTAAGGCCACTGCCTCTTTTGATCTCTTCTGATTAGCACAGAACTTGTGGTCTCATTACTCAGAGTCGGGTGATGCCGGGCATACAAGGTACTTTAGCAACAGTAGATTATGAACTGTGTAGCCTTCCAAAAAGGTCTCTCACTAAAATTCATGTATTTCGCTTTCCAGTACTCTGCATACCTTGACATAGATCAGGATCAGTTTCACATGCCTTCATCTTTTAAAAGCGCTGCTTATTGCTGTCACTTGCATAACCTGAAATCATCGCACTGCCATGAAACCCATGGGAACAGCTACAAAAGAATTGTTGTATTTGCACTTAAAGCTATTTCTTGAGTGAAACAAATACATACCCAGTATGACTTGTCCTACAATAACCAAGGAAGAGCTGTGAAGATTTTCCATCAGGGAAAAATCAGGGAGCTGCTTTGAGTCTATATGTAAATTAGGCACTTTTCCCATACAGATATATGTCTGTGACCTCAGGTAATGAATAAGAGGTTTACTATAACGACAGGAAAAATCTAGTCTAGCAGATTTAGGATAACCATTCTTGAAAAACAGGTTGCAGTATTTAAATTAACTATATTTAAAATATTTTTTTTACAGAAATAGAGTTGTGAACTATGCTGTCAGTGTGAATAGACAGTTGCATAGCTGCACATTGGCTCTCTCAAATGTGACAATAAGGAATGATATCAAGAGAGGAGTTACGGCCCCCAGAGAAAATCATTCAAACCACCTACTTCAAACTTCACCTACCTAAGATTTTGCAAGAATTATTACTTATCGGAAAAAGTCCACAGTCAGGAATGATTGCTCATATTACAGACCTAGCGCGAGAAATTAAAATAAATAAATCCCCCTCTCACATTGGCAATTTACATGCAAACACATGAAAAAATATTTTAATTACATAAGCTACCAATCGAAACACAACACTCCCCACCCATCAAGTCAGGCTGATTGCAGATGGCATTTAAGTACAGCACAGCATGAAAATGCCCATCCTTCTCCTAGCCATTTATGTTTAGTACATTTTAGTATCTGTTACCAGAACCTGTAAGATTAAAAAACTCCACTATCTCAAAACATGTACCAGAGCTAAACTTTGTAACTTACACATACATTTCAAGATTGAAAGTTTTGTGTTTCTCAAGTTAAAATACTATGGACAGAGCTCTGTTAATTTGACAGTATTTTTTAACTTTTTTTCAGCTGAGATAATGAGTCAAGGTAGAGAAATACCCCTTATTCTATACATTCTTCAGTAGCTAGGAAACTAAAATCCTGGTTTGGGTAACGCATTAAAGACAACTCAAATGATGTAATATTCCTCATTCCATCCTGCCAGACCATGACCGTAAAATTTTGGCGAATATACTTTTTTCCCCTCAGAAGAGAAAAGCCATGCTTCTTGATTTTTCTTGCCAGTACCATTATCTAAATATATATTTTTCACATATTGATTCTCTCCTTACTACAACTGTTTTCTGTAATGAGATTCACTAATGCACAGAAGCAACACGCCTCTGGTAACTCCAAAATATATTTCAGCAAACAAAGATAAAATTAACTTGCAGTGTCAAATCGCCGTGCAAGATGAAGCATATTTCTATCTTTTCATAACAGAGTGTAGCTAGTTCAAAAGCGTGCCTTGTTTTCATCCATATACAGCACATCCACTCTCAAATTTTGAAACAGTTTTTGCAGTGCTTCATTTTGATGATGTAGGCAGTCAAACTTGATTGCAATGCCATGATGTTAGAAACAGCGATACATTTCACTTTCTTGAGACCTTATGCATGCAATATTTTTAATAAGAGCCTTTTTTTCCCCTTGGTTTTAAAACCATTCAGAAGTACTATTAGCCAAAAATACTTAGCTGCATCAGAGGTTTATCTGGGGACTGAAGCTGGCATTATTTTATTCAAATATTTCAGTTAAAATTGTCTGCAGGCAGACATGACTGCAGACGATGTGTTTAATTTTCCTGTTTAATTTTTAACACAGTTGTCAGCTATGAAAACTCAAATATGGGTTCAAAGAGTCAAGCCATATCCTTACATGCATTTATCACTAATGAAATTCTTGACGCAACTAGGGTGGATTTTAGGCTTAAATTTGCAGAATAATTTATCCGAGTCACAACTACCCTGGTGATAAATGGGAGGGAAAGGAACGCATTTGACTTTCAGATATTAACTTGGGTGTGGCAGGAGTTGCAGTCAGAAAAAGTTGAGTGTATTTGGAAAGTTTTACAAGGAATCAGAGTTTACAACTCATTTATCCAGCTGTCCTTTGTAAAATCCCGCTCTAAAGTCTCTGCGTTCACGGAACAAGGCTGTTACAAATACTACTGCCATTTGTTTAGATTTCCATATTTGCCAAGGGCAGCACCATATGCAGTGGATCTCCTCCTGTAGTCAGGTGATCTGTGCTTAGATGTATAGGATTTTGCAGGATCACTTAACCTTTCATGTTTAGCTATTCGGTGCTTTCTATTAGTAAACTATTTTGTGTGTGGAAGTCTTAACAAAGACTGTAATGAAGTGCCTTAAGTCTTGGGGTTTTTCCTAAAAAAACCCAAACATGCAAGACACTCAGAAGTGTGATTACAACAACTTAGCACAGGTAAGCTCACAGCCAGCATTTTGCATTAAGAAAAGTTTTTTTCCATTATCTTTCTACAGTTCCCTTTTAGAAAGAAAAGAGCTAGAAGAACAATAAAATATTTAAGTGTCTCTTGTGTCTGAGGTCAAACAGGCACAAAGAATACTTGAAGCATCAGTGTGATGTATTAGATCACATATTCAAACATGGTTCTTTTTGAATATATATTCTCCATTTTAGAAAAACTGTTAGTGTGAAAAGTCACCATTGTTGGCATACTAGTTGAATGCCAGTTTACCAGATGAGTCAAATTCTTCCTTACGCTATTTTCAGAAGTGGAACAGACTTATTGTTACAGGGAGTAACGAAGATGCACATTTAAGTTCATTCTTCGCGTCCCCCATGCAACTGTTTCTTCTCCCAGCCAGGGGCTCCGAGAGGGAAATCCAGAGCACGCAGCGGAATTTGTGCAGAGTCATTCCCCTGCAATTGAAGCAAGTGAGATAGAAGAAACCACATTCAAATTGCTACGTCAGGAGTTTCTCTCTTCAGCAAGAAAATTTTTCTGGAGACGTGGGGATGATGCAGAACTTTCTCAATTAGGGAGCTCAGATTAACCTCACAGCAATACAGAAACAAAACAAAAGGCCTTTTGAACTCAGCGCCGCGCCTTGATCGGAAGGAAACCTGGTGCTCTGAGCAAGGTGAAGATCCAGGTAGAATGAACTACAACGCAAACCATGGCAGATTGAAAAGACTGAGAAGAAAAAGAAAGAATGACATATCCTGGAGGAATTGCCTCGTGTAGCAGCAAGGGACCTCAATTCCAGCTACACTGTCGCCAGAAATTCAGGTCTCGTGGCTCTTGCCCTCCCAGAAGAGATACCTCCTCAGCCCTAATTTAAAACTATTCTATGTTATACCTGAAGGAAGGTTCAAGGAAAATGGGCTAGTGGCATTGTCTATCCCTACTGCGCCAGGCTGCAAGAATGGGATGACATTCGGGGCCAATACAGCATGTAAGAAAAGTCTGTGGCTCAGGAACTGAAGTATTTGGTTGAAGATAAGACTTTCTGTGCTCTGGATGCTACTCCTCAGAGCAATTTTTAACACGATAACTACACAGCATTTGTCTACAGCCAGTTATATTATAGAGAGTAGACCAGAATTAGCAATATCTCCCCTAGGTTGGGGAAAACCTGAGAAGAACATCTCCCATAGGTTGGGGAAAACCTACCAAGTCACACTGCTGTTTCCTGCCAACTCAGTTTCTTTCTCCTGACACATCCATTTTGTTCACGTCAGGATCAACTTATATGGACTTTGAGGAGCAAGAGAGGAACTGAGTGAGGAAAGAGAACAAATATAATCAATATGTTCACTGCTGACAGAGGAGAAAGCTAAGGGACACCTGCTGAAATAAGTTTACCATACGAAAATATGAGAAATTCTTGTAACTTGGAAGACCTGAAGTACAGACGTGGAAACGGCAAGGAAAGAGAGATGATACAAGACTGTAAACGAACAAGCAAAAGTGCCCTTATGGAAGCTACACGAAGATGACCAGGGAAGGCAGGAGGGCAGTAACACTTGGACGTCAAGATGGACGAGGACAGATTAACGAGTGGAGAAGTTTGGAGGATGGAGAGGGTTAATCGAGGCAAAAGGATTGATATGTTTGGCAGACTATCAATTTACGGTGGTGAGAGAGAACTGATGGGACTAATGATCAGAAGATGGATAGGTAATGAAAGATTTATGGACTGAGCAGTTTAGAGAGAATATTACAGGTGAAACAGAGGATATCTGTTAAGACTCTTGCAAATTGGAGGAAATATTTCATCATGTCCCTCTGTGTGCTGGGAAAGGATTACTTGGGTCTTCTGAAACCTTATGGTGCTGCTGCATGTTTAACTTACGTGCTCAAAGTACGTATACTTGCCTGACAATTCTCTCAAGGGTAACAGGGTTATTAATTTTCTCTGTCCTTTCTAAAGCTTTTTATTTTTTTTTAAAGCTATCATTTTATAATTGCAGAGGAGGACACACAATGTTTCTCTTCATACTTTTATTGTGTGATATATCATTTCGACGGGCTTAAAAATTTGAAATTGTCTAAGCTTTTCTTGAAGCTTTTCTTTTTCCATATAATGCAGACAAATATATGTGCAAATCCATTCAAACTGGTTGATTTATAGTACTATGGAACACAGAAAGAGACTGAAAAAATCACTAGACCACAAGCTCCTCCTGAACCTAGAACCAAACACTGAACCTGTAATTCCATAGGGCTTGATTAATATACATAACAATAAAGTGTTCACAAATAGTGGTACCAAGAAACTTTAGTGTTGACCTGAAACTCTAGTATTTTCCTCAGCAGAACAGATCAAAATATTTAAAGTTCCAGATCTTTTGTGTTAACAAAGATGTAGCCAGGAAAGTCACAATGACACAGAAACGTATTAGCACAAGGACACATACTATCTGTGTTAAAAAGGCACGATAATTTGCATTTTAAGCCAGAGAAAATGCTATCTGGAGAAGATATACACATGAAAAGAAGTACAGTTTAATTCCACTTTATTTAATTCTGCATCTTTCTTTCACAAACACAGGTTTGTAGCCCCCTGTGGATTAATACATCACACGTACAACTTCTGTCATCTGCTACCTGGGAGTCCAAGTCTGACTCTAAGCAAAGGTACATGAGACTGCTACATGTTTCTGAAGGATACAGAGCACACTTAAAAGGGTAAGAGCAAAATCTAGACAAATAAAATCACAGTTTCTCAATCATTTTCATGTTTTGACCTAAAGCTTCCTTTGCTTGACTGATTCCACCACTTTCCTTCCATCCACCACCGTGCAAGTTTGCTAAACTATTCCAAATCCATATGCCACACAAAAGTCGGGGAAACCCAGATGTCCTATGGTTTCCTCAAAGAAATCCAGGTCTCCTGTGTCTAACATACTTGCTTCTATTGCCTAGGCTGAAGTTCAGATGTGCATAGAGGCCTTGAAAAGTTACTTCAAGGAAATACTTTGCATATATAATGTCCATATGGATTATGTTGCTTATTGTGGTCCAAACCCAGTCACAGCAAAAGACAATATGAGAAGTCCACAAAATGGAAAAGAAAAAAAAAAGATAAAACACAGGAATAGAAGAAATAACATCAACAAAGGAACACAACAGAACTCAAATAGCCTTTTCTTTTTTAAGAATATAGTTGTCTTTAAAAACCGGTTGGGAGACTGTCTAATAAACCTTTTGATCCCGCCTTGACAAAGACAATTGCAGATACCTCACTGAAAAATTTGTGGAGTCCTCCTCCTTTCTCCAATATTCAACTGGTCAATATTCAATATTAAAGATTCAATATTACCAGGGAAAGCAAAAGGTAAGGACTGAAACGTCATTTCACTGACTAAAAAGTCCATCACCAACCACCACGCTGTTTCACGTAGCCACAATCACATTCATTGTTTTTATGAGGATTCTTATGGAAACCAGTGCAGCTTCTGGGCAAGTGTCAGTCATGGGACCAAAAACGCTTGCAGGAATCAGTTATCGTAGGGGCTTGGGACACAATCACTATACAATTTGCAGAAGTTTGGCGGTGTTTGCTGAAAGAATGAAAAGCAATTAATTAATCTGAGAAGCATTAAATAATTTCATTAGCTTGTGTCTCCTTTGTCCCTAATCACCAAAAGCTAGGTCTCTTTCCAACACTCCTGTAGCCTGTTTATGCCAGTCTAGTACCCCTGGAATTTACAGCACTGTAAGATGTGAGTAGAAAACACACATGCAGACAAAAAAAAGAATGAAGAAAAGAAGCATATAGAAAAAAAAAATTAAGACATGATGGTTGGAGATTAGCCTTATTGCTCCATAATATAAGAGGGAATTCTTAACCTGTTTTGTCTGCAAACTGCATCCAACAAAGGCTTCTTTTTCCTTCAATGAAAAGCATGAACTTCAATTTAGCCAGAGCCTTCTCAAATACCAGTTCTTGCCTACCAGTTGAACCTCAACATATATCTAAGGCACAATGGTCTAGGATTAGAGAATTGTCCCTTCTATCCACACATCTGCAAAACACAAGTATGTAACAAAGCATGTTCCACCTCCCCAAAAAATGCCTCTAAAGTTCTTCAACCTACTCAGAACAATCAATAACTTTAAAGATTTCCTTTTTGTAACTAAAGTGTGAAATATAAGCAAGCGAAATTAAAATCAAAAACATCGTAAGCCCATTTAAACCCATTTTTGAGCCACTGATCATTAATTAACCGTAACAGCGCACACGGAGAAAAAAAATAACCTACACCACCTTACAGAAAATATGGATACTGGTCGCGTTACAGGTAAACTTAATGGCATCCTCGTTTGTGCATAAGTGTTTTGCATTTCTCCCTGTGTATTTTTTGCTTTTTTTTCCTCCCAACAGCTTCACACTCAGGTGCGGCAACGTTTCTGCTGCCGCCCCTGCACAGAAAGCGCCGTTTGCGGTTAACTCTCCGGCGTGGCCAAAACGCGCGGGGAATTAGCGGGGAGGCCGAGGGGAGCCTCCCGCCCCG
>VWZK01010573.1:17858-73676 GCA_013396935.1 Baryphthengus martii
AGGCGGGCTGCGGGGACCGCCCCGCCAGAAGTTGCGGTCCGGGTCCCCCCGCTCCGCGGCCGCGGCGGTAGACTAGTCTGAAAGGCACCCCGCGATAGCCCCGGGGTCTGGCGGGCACAGCGGGGGATGCCGGCTACGCGGCCGTAAAACTTCTTTGTTAATAACGACCGAGCCGAAAGGTGGCAATAAAGCGGGCGACTCCGTCCCGCGGCAACCCCGGCAACTTTACAGACAATAAGCACGTCACCGGTACCGGCAAAGAAACTTGTTGGACCGCTCCTTCCTCTAACCCTGCGCAGCAGCTACTTTTGCATCCCCCTCTGCCGCCGTGACTTCTCCCGGAGCCTGCGGGAAACTGTTGCCTCGCCCGGAGCCGGTGCCCGAGCGCGGCGGAGAGAGGAGCGGCCACCTCCTCCCTGCGGCTGCCGGCCAGACCCTCGCACCGGTCGCTACTTCGGGAGTTGGGAGACTTACCCTCCGAGATCAGAAAGCCCTCAGAAAACTAGCAGTTCCATCCTCCAGACAGTCCTTCGCAACTTTCCTTGCATAGAGCGAGAATACGCCTCTCTGTGTTTAGATGTTAAGAGAGGGGGTCAGCGCGCCTAAGACGCCAAGCTGTTCAGGAGACTTTGGGGTAAAAGGAGGATGAAACCGGATTTCTTCCCAGTAGCCGGACCCCGGAAAATCAAATCCTTCTTCAGAAGAGAATTCTTTCAGACCCGTTATCTGTATTACTATTAATGCGCAGAGCAGGAGGCATTGCATACAAATAGATCCAAGTAGCAGCGTCTATTGGTGGCCGCGGAGGACCCCTGGGTCCTACTGCTCCGGCGCCGGGAAACTACAAAGCCGAGCAGCAGCGAGCGGCTCCGGAGAGGGCACGGTCTAGGGGAATGGGAGGGATAGGGGGTGGGCGGCTGCAGGGGCCGAGTCCCGCTTAATTGATTCGTTACCTCGGGTATTGTAATACATGTTGCGCTGTTTAAGCGGGAGAAAGCCGCATTATAAACGGATGTCATGCAATCGCCTCTTTCAGAGCCGCTCTTGCGGGGCTATTGTGCAGTCTGGTGTGAGAAATGTGTCTGATTTTTAAGAACAGTGCTTTGTCTACAGCTTTTTCCTTTTTTTTTTTTTTTCCCCCTCTGCGCTGTCAAAATTATCCGTCACGTTCCCCAGTAATTATGTAGTTACTTCAGCAATCAGTTATTCATTGAATTTCACTTACCTATGATTTTTCTTGCTCAAGTTATGGCTTTCCAAGGGCACATCTGCTCCTCTGCGCAAAGAAGGCAAACAAAGATTCTTAAGAATTAAGCAACTTATTCCTAATTAAAAGAGAAAAAGTAAGACAGAATTTTTAGGGTAAGTTTTCTCCATTACAGAATACAGCTGGTTTGCAATATTTATAGTCCTTACTGGATGCAAGAAATCATTGGACTGGAAGAAAACATCCCATTTGAAAATTCAGGCAGTGAAAAGAACAAAACACAGATGCACCATTTATGTATTGACTGCTAAATGGAGAGTAAATGTGAGATAATGATGACATAGGTCACCATAACAGGACATAAACACTTACATAGACACGCAAGAGCTAAACTTCTATTACTGTCTTGTAGAGAATACGTTACACATCTAGATAATAAACATGAATAGGCTTAAAGTTTTAAGTATTTGATGAAGTTTTTTAAATGGTGTATGAAGGTTATCTGGAAATAAAGCCTGCAATATATTGCAATGCATGATGCAGGTAAAGGCCTAAACCTGCCCACTTGTCCTACGTAAAAGAATGGAAATCGTTGACAAGGGGACATTGTTCAAAAGGTCCTCTGTGTATAGTTCATACGGCAAGGTCCTTACACACCACCTGGTAGCTACCAACATAAATACAGACGGTATTGCACACTCACTTTTACAAATATTTTTGAAAAGCCATACCTACAGCACAAGGTTTCTTGCCACTACCCAGTTACTTCACCAGGTATATAGGTAGAAAGAGACAAAATCAGTTTAAAACAAAACATGGAGGAAAATGCAATGTTTAAACAGCTCTTGCACTCTGAGAATCGATAGTAATACCTGAATCATTCTCTGAATGAAGGAGGGAATCAGCATTTTTTTGCATCAGTAGCCTCTGATGGGAGGAATACCACAGTACGAGTTCAAAATCAGGTCTTCAGTGCAGCACTTCAGACCTACCTTGCAGCTTGCATTTTTAAGACTCTGCATCTTGTTGGAAGAAGATCTGTTGCTGCTTTTCAGAATCACAGAATATCTTTGGTTGGAAGAGACCTTCAAGATCATCAAGTCCAACCTTCAACCAAACACTGCAAGCTCACCGCTAAACCATGTCGCTAAGCACCAGGTCTACACTCTGTTTAAATACCTGCAGGGATGGTGACTCCATCACTGCCCTGGGCAAGCTATTCCAATGTTTAATAACCCTTTCAGTAAAAAAACGTTTCCTAAGGTCCAGTCTAAACCTCCCCTGGCGCAGCTTGCAGCCATTCCCTCTGGTCCTGTCACAGGCCACCAGGGAGAAGACGCTGCCCCCTCCTCGCTCCAACCCCCTTTCAGATAGTTGTAGAGAGCGAGAAGGTCTCCCCTCAGCCTCCGCTTCTCCAGACTGAACAACCCCAGCTCCCTCAGCTGCTCCTTGTAGGACTTGTGCTCTAGGCCCTTCAGGAGCCTCATTGCCCTTCTCTGGACATGCTCCAGCACTTCTGTGTCCTTCTTATAGTGAGGGGCCCAGAACTGAACGCAATATTCAAGGTGTGGCCTCAGCAGTGCCGAGTACAGGGGGACGATCCCCTCTCTATTCCTCTGGCCACGGTGTTTCTAACACAAGCCAGGATGCCATTGCCTTTTTTGACCAGCTGTGCACCAACATAAGTACAGACGGTATTGCACACTCACTTTTATTTAAGAGCCTATAGCCACCCAATACAGCGCTCCAGTTATGGGATTCATCTCACCATGTTTTCATAAGGGCAAACAAATCATAGTTTTCCTACCGGACGATAGCTTCAAGCTCTTCCTGCTTATTGCCCATGCTACGTGCATTGGCATAGATGCATTTTAATCGGTGCACCTTTTTGCATTGGAGGGGTCTGGTCCCTCCTTGATCTTTCTCAGGCACATCTGTGAGTCCTAGCTCATCGATAGCCCTTGTGTCTTCCCCATCACATGGCCCACTGTTTGGGTATTTTATCCTTTAGATAGTAAGTATGTCCCAAACCAGTAGCATTTCTATCATCAAAGGAGTTGTACTAGAACAATTAATAAAATTAATAGAATTCTTCTATGAATACACTCTTCAGTTACCACGTTTAATTTCTTTTTAAATAGAAGAAACTTAAGTTTCAGTTATGTTAATGTGAAAACAGGTGATTAGTAAATACAAGGTGTAAAGGAAGCTATTGTGGTTGTTGGCCTGTTAGACCAAAATTTTTTTTCCAGTTTGGGTTTTGTTTCTTTTTAGGTCCATTTAGGAGAAATTCTGTTTACTTAAAAGTTCAGGATATACCTCATGGGCTTGTTACTTCCATGAGCCTTATACTTGCCGTCACAACCTTATGGAGATTCCTAATCAACATCAATTTACAAGAAAACAGGTTCAAGCCTGCTGTATTTAACAAAATAATGTAAATACATTGGTATCATCTGCATTTTTTTGAAAAAACAGTAGATTAGTGTAAGTACAAAATAAGGATGCAATCACCAACACCATCACAATTAAGAAATTACCCCGTGAAGGAGAAAAATAGGCATGCACATTGCAGAGCTTACAAAGATTAATGAAATATGGCTGTGAAACTGTTTTACTAGATAAATTGGGTGGGTGGTTAAACATCTTGAGTGAAGATGATTACTTTGTAGTGAAACAAAACAAAGAGGAATAAATCACAAAGCTGCTCTATTACCACAATTAAAATGCAATTGCTTGATCAATTATCACTCTGGCTAATAGCTTGATGGAGTACTAGCAAATAAACAAGACATTACGCTAATCAAAGTTCTTTGAAGTATAATAATAATATCTGTACACATATACGTTCCTGATTTGTATGCATTTATGCCTAATACATATACAGTGCATTGCACACTATAGGCAAGGCTGTATATAATTTTTTTAGCTATTTATTCATAGTATACAAGTAAATATCGATGGTACATAATCACAATAATGCATGCAGTGGGTAAATAACTAACAGGTTTAAATTACTGATATCATACCTTTCAATGTTTTCTAGATCTTTAAGAATCTCCTTGGTTTATTTTAGAATAGTTTCCCCTTGGAACAGTTTGCAAACTCAGTATATGTGATGCCATAAACCAATTTCCAACTTGCCCTTGGAAAATCATGGCTATTTAACTGGAGTTCATACGGACACGGGGCACGTTAGGGTGGTAGTAAAGCAAACTGTAACTCTCTTATATCAGCATTACATTTTTATATCCAGTAATCAGCAGAGCGTGTATTCTTATATAGGAAGGTAAGTGATAACATATATGTTTCTATGAAAGAATATCTAGTGCATAAAGGCAGATAACTTGCTTGTGTATAGTATGAGCACCCTATGATAACTTTACCAAAGTCAATGGCAATGAGCAGACTTGCCCCCTGGATCCAAAGTCCTGGTCAAATAAAATACTTATTTTGTCTGGAAATATTCATGCAAGAGTAGTATGAAACTTCACCAGATCTCACGTCCTGTTATTCCTCCAGATGCAGGTAGCACCCACATGAAATCCCTTCACTTATGTACTTGCGGTTAATTTATATCCTTGCTTAATTTATACCTTGTGTTTGGTAGTTTATTTGAAGAACAGGGTGAGAGACTACTGCCATTTTGTCACTTCTGGATGAAACAATTTTAAAAAATGCGTACTTCTCTCCCTTTCTGCTTTTTCCATTTATAAAAGCAAGAGATGCCTTCTGACTATAAGGAGGAACATACTGATGAAGACAGAAATTCAATGTATAGAAATTTTGCATGGAAAACAGTAGAATGGTGTCTGAAGAACAACATCTGAGTGTGAAAGTGGATTGTAAAGTTCTGCTAGAATAATGGCCTGGAATTTTCTCAGGTACACTGTACTATTACTCCATATCCAGTACTTCTAGTGATGAGTTGCCAGAAAATGTAGAAAGGAAATAAAGGGAATGGAGAGATGAGAATTAAGAAAGACTAAAATAGACAAATAGGACTTGAGAAAGAGTACAAAACTACCTATGTACAAAAATGGTCTATGACTACGAGTAGACAATAATGAAGAATAACAAACTTTTGAACAATAGAAGTATAAGACAAAGGTAGGATTAAATATTCCATGCAACTCAAGGCGGCAGTTACCTTTGTTGCAGTGCATGGAGTAAAACTGAAGAAGACCAGTCATTTAGCAGCCTGTTCCCTTACGCCATCACGTACCTAGGCCTCTATGCAACCATTTAATTCCAAAGCACAAGACATTTGCAGTCTGATTGACATCTGTTGGCACGAGATAGGAAAGGGGGCAGATCAAAACTCCACGGACTCTCAGCTGTTGCCATTTTTTTTTCAGGTGGTGCTATTTAGTCTGCAGGTAGTAAAAAGATGAGGTACTTTCAGTAGATTGATAACCCTGACTTACCCATCCATATAGGTTTCTGATGTCGTAGAAGTAGGACTAGGAGATGTTGCAGGAGCAAGCCCCTGGCTTGTGCAGGGTTTTCTGATGTCACAGGTGGCTGAGTAGGAGATGGGGCAGGAACAGGCCGATGGTTTGTGCGAGGGTTTCTGCTGTCCTAGCTCAGTGGGAGATGCTGCAGGAGCAGCACCCTGACTTGTGCAAGTTTGTGACGCCAGAGGTGGATGACTAGGAGATGGGGTAGGATAAGGCCCCTGGCTTGTGCAGGGGTTTGTGAGGTCACACCTAAATGAGTACGGGTGACAGCCGACAGCTCTAGGGACCTGAGGGTTGAAGCAGCAGCTGATGTTCCCGCCCCTTCCCTGCCGTGCTCCACAAAAGGGAAGCCGGAAGGGTGGGGGTTTCTTCCTTCGCGGGCTTTGCTGCCGTGTTCTCTCGCCGCCGCGGCTTGGCCTGGCTCCGGGGGTTCTGCACAATCCTTCGCCATCTGAGAGCAGGTTTGGTAGAGAGTTGTGTATCCCTCTGCCCTTCGTATTCCTTTTCCCTGTTTATCTCCTGTTACTCGTTAGATTTCTTATAGTCTTAACTTCCAGTCTTGGGTGAGGCGTTTTCTTTCTTACTCCCCCTTTTATCCTCCCCAGAGAGGGAAGAGGGAGGGGAGGAGGTGGCTTCTGAAGGGGTTTGTGATGTTATAGAAGGACGAGCAGGAGATACTGCTGGAGCACGCCCCTGGTTTGTGTGGGGCTTTGTGATGTCGTAGGTGAATGAGAAGGAAATGGAGCAGGAGCAGATCCCAGCTTATGCACGGGTTTTTTGGCGTCACACTTGGACAGGGAGTTAAAAAAAAATAAACAACAAAACAAAATAAAAAAAACCTAAAAACATTAGTTCCCTGCTGCTGCTGTGGCAGCCAGGCAGAGGCTGTTGGGCTGACTGCTCTCAGAGGTCAAACTAAAGTAGAGAAAGAGCATGGACTGAAGAGATGGATAATGACTAGCGAGAGTCAAACATCATCTTTCTGGGCCTCAGCAGGAAATCTGAACAGGGAGGATCATTGACAAGCTGAATCCCAGAGACTGAGACAGTAAGAAATGATAATGTCCAGACCAAGGTAGAGAATGCATTGTGATGTGAAGCCCAGGATAATAATGCGAAATAAACATAAAATTCCTTTCTGAAACCACAGACACAACTTACTATGAAAAGTCTTTGCCTAACGATAGCTTCTGCACTGAATGTTTTTGGGAAACGTAACAATTTTCTGTATCCTGAGATGAAGCTTCAAGTTTGTAAATGGAATAAGCACAGCACTGAAGTGCCTGAGGAGTTATGTTATTTGTGAGGAACTTTGGTGTGCTGTAGGACAGTCATGACTGAAAATCTGAATTAACAGAATCTCCTCAGAGAAAAATGTCAATAGAAATATTTCGCTCAATAAGGGTTTTTTCTGTTCATTTTTGTTTGAGTAATGCAAATACGATTCTTACACACTGGCTGAATTTAAAGTTTCTGTCCATATAAATATGTCAAAAGATGATTTTACTATTTATTCATTGAGTAGTCTGTGAAAAGTTGCTTTCGGCTCACTTCCCTCTCATTTATGCACAAAACCAGGCAAGTCAGGTCAACTGAAATAAAATGTCCACAACTAATAGTGCTCCTGATGCAATAGCACTTCTGCTTGCAGTTAAAACTATATACAACAACTGTCAGCTAAACTAAAATACTTTTAAAAAAAGTGAAAATGCAAAAAAAATGCTTGTCATTAAATGACTGACATCCGCTATTACAAAAGAGCAGCAGGAGTACTGCAAATTCTAGTATTTTAACTAGCAAAACATTTGTCAGAACTTTTCAAATTTGAATTTTAACAGTGCTTTCAGCATTGAGGTAAATGTACTTTAATGAAAACTATCTGCCTGTTTTACAAGCTTCAGACTGACTTTACTGAATATGGCTGTGTTGCTGGAGATGATGAAATGGCTGATGAATAAAGTAACGGAAATTCTAGAATTTACTGTTAAGGCCAACAATAGAATTTTGGGTCTTGATACATGTTGAAACTATCTCAAAGGATTTGAAATCTCCATTTGAATAGAAATTTTGGCAGAAGAGGGAAAACCCTTGTGCAAAGTCAAGTGTTCCTAGTTTTTCAGCAGATTTTGGAAGAACAGGTGTCCCATTTTGATGGATAACTGGAGACCACTTATCACAGAATCGTATCATAGAACGGCTTGGGCTGGAAGGGACTTTAGAGATCATCTAATTCAACCTCCCTGCCATGGGAAGGGACAACTCTCAGCTGGACTAGGTCGCTCAGGGCCTCATGCAGCCTGGCCTTGGAACACCAGGGAGGAGGCATCTGCAACTCCTCTGGGCAATCTATTCCAGAATCTGGTGCTTCAGTTACTTAGCGGAACTGCACTAATATGTTTTCAACTATTGTTAAATCACTTCTCAAATCACAGAATCACAAATTTATTGAGGCTGGAATAGACCTCTGAAATCATCCTTGAAAGATGCATTTTCTTTGTGCCCATTGCAGTCTGAAACTTCATTTTATTCTGTAAAAGGAAATGTTTAATGGCTCTAGGAAAAAACGCAATTGCTTCAGTTTTGCGTGAGGTTAATAGTGTGTACCACTTAAGCAATGGCATTTGCTCTCAGATGAGAAGACAGTGTGTTCGTGCTGAACATGCTCTGGCAGAGCCGCTGTGAAGCGAGTTGAATCACAACTAAGATGTACCATCCTCTATACTCACCCTTTCAGGAGAGCTGCCTGGAGAGCTCTACAGGTATTTTTTATGTGCATTATAGGTATTATTATTTTTGTAGGATGGTATAAGAGATGGATAAAAGTATCTTTTCAAGAGCTAGACATTTTGAAAAGCTAGATTCACAAAAGAAGATAGAGGATCATGTTCAGTACAGTAACTACCTTTAATCTTGCCCAAAACAGATTCATCTTTGTCACTCACAAGCTTCAATTATGGAGTTTACAGACACTAGAAATAAACTTGTGAGGACTGGAACTTCTGAAAGCTTTATTATATAGCTGTGTATACTTTAAGTATATATAGTGGAATATTTTTTGACCGGTTTTGATTATTTTGGTAAAATTTTACATGAGCTGCTTCAATTCAAATTATATTTAAATCTTAAACATAGTAGGACTTGCTCACTTCAATGATTTTAATGTTTTTCAACTATTAAAAGAAATGTGATGTATCTGGAAGTTGTCTGAGATCTGCAGGCTTTGGCACTCCAGCCTGCAGTGTTAAATATTTTGGTTTAATCCCTTAAAATGCTTAATTGCATAGTTTACTTTTGAACAGAGTACTTTGAATTAATGGACTACTCGCATAACTTAATAACTTGTGTGGGTCATGAGCGCAGGGCACATACTGACCTCTAATCACCTGGGAATTTCTGCAACACGAAAGAACAGAAACAAAGCAACATAATGAGTTGGGCTTTGTTTTCTTCAGTTCATTGTTATGACCAAATTTCTATTGGATTTTCATGTAGATTGCCTCAGTCTAGATTTGCATTACAAATTTTTATTCCTATTGGTGTTAAATGGATATATAATACTCACATGGCTGGAACAATGAGCTTACAGGCTCGCTTACTTTGTTTTATAATTCAGCATTGTGGGGGAATGAAAAGCAAATATTTTGCTATAATGGTTATGCTAATTGACTTTTAATGTTGTTTTATTTTCCAGCTTCTCACCAGCAGTCTCCAAAGTTTAATAAAGCTCAAAACATTTAATTTGATTGCCTTGGACTATTGATTATCTGTTTAACACTAAGAACGATGTGATCTGTTGTCTTTGCCTTGCTGATTGCCTGAATTATCTTGAAGAAATAAGAGATGTGCATGAGGAGAATCTCATGCAATAAAAAATGTCACTTGTATGCATTACTCTTGGCTATTGTACAAAACCCACAAGCTTTTAATCTCAGACTTGCAAAGGAAAGAAATTTTATTGTTTCACAACTGAACTCAATATTCCCTCAGGCCTTACACCAACCATTTACATTTCTCTTTCTTGATTTTTATTGCCAACATAAGCTTATTTAAAGGAATGAATAGCATGCTGTCTACTTTGAGACAAATATTAAAACTGAAAAAAAAATCTACTAGATTTATTACTTGAAGGTTTATTTCAATCTTAGGCATTCAGTTATTAACAAAAACCATCTCATTTCAAAGAAATAACAGAAAGAAAAATAAGAACAATATAAGGTTATATCCATTCCTCCATTATGAAATATTTTTCACTTATGTGGCTGTGAAAACCTGGAGAGTGGGAAGACTGAAACAAGCTATTCACAAGAAATAATGAGTGACTTTGTAGAAATAATTTCTCAAAGCAAAATGATATTTTGAAGGGGTTAGAGTACTGCGTTTCATTACAATTATATTTTTTGTGTGTGTGAGAATAGACTTTCACTCTCTGCCATTTGCATGATTAGAACTAGCAACTTCTGTCAAATCTACGGAGCCCCTGGCTTACTGTACAATTAATTCTTTTGAAAGTTGCCATGGTATTGACTGTGCTGCGTCAGTTTTCTCTTTGCAAAGCAGAACAAATTCCAGGTGTTGTGGCAGCAGATGTTTTACTATCAATGAGCTCATAATAGCTATCGTTGTAGGGAATCAATAAATGTAATCTTGTGCTTGGTGAGCTGGAACAAATCAAAAGTCTTTCATACTATTTTTTTTAGTCTGTCATGTCCTGTGCCTCTAAATTTTTGGGGAAGTGCGTAAGATACTAAACAGAGAGCTCTCATTTTTCTATACATCTGTAACTTCAGTGCTTGTGCTAGGAATATCAGTTGCACTCATTGGAGAGGGAGGAAAATGAATGAGTTGGTAAATCATCCAGGAATGTTACTTCTAAGGAAGTAATCGGAGGTAGATGTGTACCAAAGGTGTTGGTGGTTGTAATTAGCCTCTGTCTTTAAGAAAATCTGTCTTTTGTTTCCATATATTCTGGAATATCGGTATATCCTTGTGACTTGGCTCATTAATATGTGCTCTTTAGCCTGAAAAAAGTTGAAGAGTGACTGAAAGTCAGTTTTAGCAGTTGTAGAGTTAAGAAATAGAAGGCGCTATCAATTTCATTTTAAAGATCCCCTTCTCTCCCCCAGTAAATGTTTACCTTTAAAATTATACTGAACAAATAAACAAAAAATGATAGAATGGTTTGGGTTGGAAGGGACCTTTAAAGGTCATCTAGTCCAATCCCTCTGCAGTGAGCAGAGACATCTTCAACTCGAACAAGTTGCTCAGAGCTCTGTCCAACCTGGCCTTGAATGTTTCCAAGGTTGGGACATCTACCACCTGTCTGGGCATCCTGCTTCAGTGTTCCTCAGATATAACATGTAAGATTGTATATCCAAGTATCAATACAATACTGTTATCCTGGCTGTCATGTTTTCATGGAAATGAAAAATTTTTCAAAGAAAAACCTTAGTATTTTATAGGTCCAAAATGAGCTGCATGCTTTTCATTTTGTGATAATCTTCCCACCAATTCTACTAAAGATAAAAATAGGTTTGGTACCCTCCTTTTCGGTAATTTGATATATGTTTTGTCTCTTACATTTTGTGGAGAAATTATAAAAATACATACAACTGCATTTCTTAGTGCTCAAATTTGGGAGAGGGGGGGTGTGATTGAACTAAACTTTACACCTCAGTAAAGCTTATTTTTTGGCTGCACTGCTCCAGTTCTCTCTAGTATTAAGCAAAGCAGAAAGGTTGCTGCTTTCTCTGCTTTTACGACTGTTAATTTTCAGCCATTCTCCTTCCTTGATCTGGATCACCAGTGTCACTGCTAAGGTGAGAAGTGGGCTATGAAACAGAAATGAAACATCCTGGACTTAGACTTGAATAAAATGTAACCATGGTACTCAACTTTTCATTGAGGTAAATTTCTTTTGGGGCAGACAAATTAGCCCCAGAGAATGGAGCTTCTGGCCACTGTGGCTCCAAAGCATCTCTGTAATCTCTGGTGGACACCTTGTCAGCTTCTGTCTTGGAGCATTTGAATCATTTTACATCCATAACCTCCCTCCAGAAGTCATTCTTAGCAAATATTTTATGAGCCAGAGTTTTGAATGTGCATGACACATCAGATTATTGTTACAAAGGGACATTAGAACATTCAGGTATTTTAGAAAATTATTAAAGGAGTCTTTGCATAAGCTTTTGACCTATGGGCAAATACTTTCGATGTTGCTTAGCCTCCTCTGCTTGAAAATAAAATGTCAATCTAAAAATGATCCATAAATTGCTGCACTGATTTGAATTTCTTACAAACTTTTATTTTTAAAGGTGATATTTAAACATGGGCAACATGTCATTTTATGATTTTTTTCTGGTGAAAAAATATTTTATCCGCTCTTATTAAAAAGTCTATTGCATATAAGTTTGGAACTAGTTGAATTGAGAACCTACTGGTAATGTCAGTGCTTCATATCTAGACATCTCTGCAAGTTTGTAAATTCTACCATTCTTGGTGAAACATGTTAAAAGTGTTTCAGCAAATGTTATTTTCAATATGCATTAAACACATTGATTCAGTAGGGGTCAAAATATAATTAAGCGCTTGGTTTCCTACTTTGGACGATAGACAAATCAGTAAGGCATTGATTACAGGTATTAATTTGAAGTGATTTCACTGTGTTATTATACTGTAATATTTTTTATATATATGTTGTAAATACACAAGAAAATTACAAATTTCAATCAGATACAATTGCTTTTTTTGCAATAAAAACAGTTTAGAGACTTTGCTAAGAATAGTATCTTGATTAAGGTCAGGCTGGATGGGGCTCTGAGCAACCTCACCTTGTGGGAGGTGTCCCTGCCTGTGACAGGGGGGTTGGAATGAGATAATCTTTAAGGTTCCTTCCAACCCTGACAATTCTATGATATAAAGTATACATAATGAGAACTACATATGAGAATTTTGAAATATAATTTGAGGTAGATGATCATTGATGATTAATTTCTTACTCAGAATATTTTAATTATCTATTTTGACATTAATTTTACATTACTATTTAAATTCTGATAAGCACATGAGAAGAAGGATAATCTGTGTTTTGGAGAGAAAAGCCCTAAAACCTAGCATGCAAGGAGGTTTTTGCCTTTATTAAGTCAAGATAGATATTACTATGAAAGAGTTTGGGAAGGGAAGAAGAAAGATTTCAATGTAAAAGTGCTTTGGCTGCTTTAGGTTTTAGGACTCTTAAATTTTCTAACTAATGTGTATAAATGATTTTATTGTAGCCCATAGAATTGAAACAGAACAAGATAACAGCACTGTGTGACAAGACTGTCTGTAAAACACCTGTAAAACCAGATATTTGTCTTAAAAACTTTGCATTTTTTTACCCTGTGAGATTTGGGTGGGGATGGTTATCTCTTGGTGGCTCTGATTCCCTCTTTGTAAAATGGAGGCAATTTATACTTTTAAGAAAGCATTCTGCCCGCTTGTTATATTAGCTTAGTTGTCAATAAGAATCTGCATTATTCATGTAATACTCCCGTCCATCCCTGTGGTAACTCTTCTCACGTACGCGTGACACTGCAGTGTTTCAGAGGGAGTTGCAGTGTAAATACGGAGCAGAACTGCCAAGCATCACTTTTTGTGGGCAGAGTGTGTGTGCCTCAGCACCCACTCGCGTGAGGGTGTTGGGGCCGGTGCGTGGTTTCTCTGTCTTTTAATCAGACACTGTGAAGAGGTGAAGGTGAGGATAGGAAGAAGAGGGAATTGAGGTCCAGATCTCTTTTCCTTCTTGCACTAAGGCAGAGGGCTAGAGAAATGCATGTGGAGTGACCTTCAGGCCTGGGAGTCCAGGATATAGGTGGGGTGAGCCCATGCTTTTAGAAAGCTTGCATGTCGTATCCTTGCTTCGGAATCATCAGTGAGAGAGAATTTCCGAGACTCTTATGTCTGTACTGGTTGCTGACGTCTGGCTGTGGCCTGTGTACTTCAAGAAACTCGGGAATAGAAATCACCCTGTATGCTGAGCTGGAAAGAATAAGCAATTGCAAGTGTGAACAGGGTGAAAATCTGAAAAGTTATAATCCAGTTAATTTAATGCGCCTGTTGTCATTTTTGTTTGCGCAGTACTTACCAGTAACAGCTGGCTCTTATCAGAAGTCTAAAAAAACTTGTAGAAAGAGCATTATTTTCTTCCACTAGCAAGCAGAATTGAAGGGCTATTAAATTATTTTTCTGAGTTCATCAACAGTAGAGCGAGGGATAAAACTTGAGTATGAGACCCTGACCTCTCTTCACTGGCTCACAGCACTATCAGAAATATAAAATCCTGAGATAATTCCCCGTACAATGTTAACTCTCTCTTTTAAGGTGCCTAGAAAAAGGGTAACTATGGATTGTATGGTGTTCCCTAACATAGGTGTCCTACAAGTGCTTTAGTCCTTTTGTCTTATAGTACTTTGACCACTGGTTAAAACAATTGTTACAAGAATGCTTAACACAGTGAGCTTTATCTACCTGTTGATAGAATCTTTTTTTTTTAAGATTGAGTTTTGCAGCGGTTTTAAATTATAAATCATATCTTCAACAGGTTAGCATCAAGCTTTCAAGCTTGACTTGCTCTGATTTAATTCAAATTGAAGACTGCTTTTCTCCTTCTTGCTCTCACACGCTTTAACTCTTCTTTTTGCAATTCTTAAAGCTGAAAGAACAAATGTGACTGCTTTGCAGATTAAAACTGAAAATCAGTTACCTCATGAAGTAGACAACCAAACTTGACATTTTTATTCTTGAAAGGATGACATTTAAATTGCTATTGATCAGAAAAAAACTTTTGGTGTGAGCTAAAGAATAAGGATAAACAAGCTTATTTGCTGGGGCTTTGTAAGCAGTTTAGGTACATAACAGGAAAATCTACATCTGCTGAAAGTCATCAGGTTTTGTTAACTCTGTAATGCTCTCAACTTTAAAAATATCTGTTGTTAAAGGATGATTTTGAATTCTACTTAATTAAAAGTTAAAATCGTAGAAGAGAGAACTAAGGCCTTCAAGTTAAATTTTGAAACATTTATTTTTCAGGTTAGCAATATGCGGTCGGATGGCTGGCTTTTGGTGGCTGTTTTGTGCTGGTTTGGGGATTAGTGTTTTTGTGGTGTTGGTTTTTTTGGTTGTTTTGTTTGCTTGGGTTTTTATTAAGAGGATAAAACCTGAAGAAGTTAGTGCTATGCATGATCTTCCTGGAAGGTGAATGTTCCTCCCTAGTCTGTGGGATAGCTGGGTTTATTTCTGGTCTGGAGACTCTTGACCCACTGGACAGCGAGTGATTGGAATGCTCTGAAACAACTGCTAGCACCTTTGGAAGGTGTTAATGTTTTTTACTGCTTAGCTATGACATGTTAGTGACACTTTCAGATGGTTAAGAGTAGTTCTTAAAATATTTTTATCCTGGAGGCTTATTGTGATGTTGACCTTGCTGCATGTGGAAAAAAAAATCAAGGCTAACAAACAAAATCCCGTGCTTTTAAAAGTGGTCTGAAAGGTCTGATGTTTGCTTAGCATCCTTTTTGAGTCAAAAAAACTCATCCCCTGGTTTTTGATGTCTAGAATGTTTTCCTCTTGCTAACTACAGTTTTCTCTTCCCATTTAAATCTGTGGTTTATTTAGATAGGACCTAAATACTTTAATTTAAAATTTCATTTATTTATTTTAAAATACCAATCATAGTGCTGGTTTATTTCTAACGTGTACAAAAAGCTGTCTCAAAATGTCGTTGTTTTGGTTGCAGTGTATTTCTGTGTTAGGTTGTCTTTCTGCAGTACTTGCAAAAAGGTATGAGGAAGCTGCCCAGAGGGACCTTTTAGTTCTGAAAAGGTAGGGATTTCAATGTACTTATCTTCATTTTTAAAAGCTGCCTCTCTTTTTTTTATTTTTTAAATTTTTTTCTCATCATGGCTCATCTTACTGTTTATTTTTCATCCCACCTCTACTTTACCTTTTCCATTGTGCTGCTAATACGGTGTGTGTATGTGTTACGACTCCCTTGTTCCTTCCTCTGAAGCATCTGGAGTAGATCAGTGCTAAGGTCAGACTGCTAGAGTGGGTGAATTTAGTGCTCTGCCTAAATTAAGGGCAGAGAACTAATGTTCAGCAGTGATTCTGTTTGAAATTGATAAAACTTAGCCCTTTTCAATGTCATTGCTCTACTACTGGGAAGTCATTAAGTATATACATCTTTATAAAAAAAGACCAGCACTCAAGGTGCAAGATACAGTATGATATTTGCTGGAGGCAGAATTTTTGGCTGTAAATTAGAGTTTGCCTGGAAGAAGTTGAAAATAAGGGAAGAAGGAAAGGAGGAGTAAAAAAGATATGCTAGAGTTATTTCTGAATTGTGAGGTTCTGGAGGAGGCTTAGGTCAGTTTTTAAAATTATTCATGATCAATGGTACAGAAGGATCTGGACTGAGCCTGCTTGATGCTTTATCTATGCATAAGAATAGATCGCTGGTGTTTGAAGAAACATTTTGCTCTTGTCCTTCTTTTAAATGCTTCTGTTTCCTTGGATACAGATAGCTACCAAAAATGGACCTGAACTATCAGATAAACCAGTCTGATGGACACCAAAGTTACAATTTCAAACCAAAATTACCTCGTTTTAATAGGTCCGCAAGGTGGACAGTGAAGTTGGAGCTACTGAATTGATCAGAGGGTATGAAGTATACTATTGCAAAGTTACACTGATACAAATGAATGGTTATGAGAATTTTATGGCCCACTCATTTCTTTAATATCTTAGGTAGGATGAGGCAATTGGCTGACTAATGAGATCTTAATGGGAGTAGTGGTCTGAGTGAGGGGAGTATAACTATCTTCATTTAGTCGAAATCTGCCCTGCTTAGAAATTTACTGTCTTGAGAGTTTTTCTTTTAATACTGCAGAACTTTCACTGACAACATTGCCAGTGGATGTAATGGTTTGGAAAGGGCAGTGACAGCAACAGAGAAACTAATCTTAGCAAACATGAGCGTTGCTGGTGAGCAGTTTAAGGGGACTTGCATATTCTCAGGAGCCAGTTAGAATTTTCTTCTGTCAAAAACCCAGGACTTAAATCTCTGTGGCCCAAAAGACAAATGTCCTAAATGATTTCTGTCAGTTAGGGTACGTAGCTTTCCTTTTCATTTCCTACCAGAGATTTGCATCATTGTGTCTTAGTTACATGGGCATTTGTTTGTTTGTGTCCCAATTTTGTCTTTTAATTCACTCCTATTTCTTCCTATCTTTCCTATCTTCTGTAGCAAGAGCTCTTACCTTGAAGACCTTACTTGTAGTTGATGCATCTTTTCTACTTGAAAAAATTTTCTTGCTCTCCTTCTTTCCTTATCACCCATTTCCATCTGATTCTTCCTAGTCTGTTAACAGAGTAGCATAGGAACTACGAGTGCTGCAGTTGGTATTTACTTTCATTCTCCTTTTGGTCCAGAATTCCTTTCACAGATATGTTTCTTACTGCTGCATGTTTTGAAGTTTAATGCATTTAGGTCAATTAGGTAACTTTAATTTATGTAGCACTTAGTTATGGTGGCAGTACTACTGTGGCTGTTAGTCTACAATATTTTGGCTGGAAGTAGCAATCTAGACCAACTAATGTAGTCTGAAAGAAAACTCACAGCTTGTAGGGGTATATACTCCTCTTGTCTGAAAGAGAAGCAGCAATCTTTAAAACTAAATACCAGTTGAAAACAATTATTCTAACTTAATTAGCTGTGTTACTTAGACCATGGGATAATAGATAATTGGCAACGGTGCCTGTATGGAGATGTTAACCATGTCTTTACTTTTTGTCCTGACTTACAAGAAAGAGAGTGAGTGAATTTATCTTCTGTGGGACGTTGTTGGTTAACAGAGGGAAATTGCAATGTTCCATAAAAGCAGAGCCTCTATTGAGTACGTAATTGTGAATATCCTCTGGTGTCGTGAATTCCAGTTTGCAGTTCTTATGGGAATTAATTCATCTTTTACAGGCTTTTTGGGAGCCTCCCTGAGAGGGGAGGAGATGAGAGTCAGAACTGGCTTGTGATAAATGCACTTCCCTAGGTGCCTGTGCCCTTCATCAGCTGCCTCTGCAAGGTCACTGTGAGGATGTTTGTTCCCCAAATTGCTCTGGTGAAACCTGTTTGGTGCTTTGGATGATGTACCCTGCTTTTTGGGAAGGTTATGGACTAGGTATGGGGTAGGTTTTTTTCTGTTGTGGAAGGCATCTTCTGGGGTTGTCCAGAGTTGTGCTATTCCCATAGGTGTGGGCAAATCCCGTTTGATGCATACTGTGTGGAGTTTCATGACAAACAGATGCTGTTTGAAAAGTCGGAGTTTCTTGGAAATATCTGTTAAGATTAAAACTTCTTCTAGCACAGGCTGTAAGTTTTCAAGGGTTTTATTTTTGTAAAAACCTTTCTCTGTGGGAGGTATTTTCCCAGAACACGGTTCTAGTCAGGCAAAAATCCTCTTTAGGTAGCTGAGTGGTATCACAGCAGTTCTCCTCACAAAATATGATTGTATTTAAAGGGATGTCTCATATTATTTATATTGTTGTATATAGAAAAATTAATTTGTAATGACTAATCAGTACAGCTACTGCTGCTACTGTTATAGTAACAGTATCTATAAGTAAGAATTCTTGGTTCCTAAGACACGTGTTGAACTTTTTCATCTGGTTGGAAAGATTGCTGGGATTTTGGAGGTTGGACCAGCTCTTGATTGTTTTCTGCTAAAACTTCTAACTTCTATAGAGGGGACAAGAGAGTCTTACAGGAGGCTCAGGGCTCCTCACCCTAAGCTGGTGCTTTTTCTGTTCGTAGAATGACGATTTGAGTACAGACCACTGCTACCACAGGAGGGAGAGAGATGTAACACCTTTTTAAAGTTTATTGTAGCGGGTAATCTCAGAGCTGCTTGTCAGCCTCAGTGATGTACTCTTTCCATTTTAGGATTACTATCTCCTTTCTTTTGTCTACTACTTTAATTACTATTTGATGTTCATGGACAGTATGGATTTTCTCTTGGTAAGATAAAAACCTTTTTCTCTTCAGCAGTGCTTTCTGCTCTACAGTCAGAAAACATTTTTCTTTCAGATAGTCTGACTAATATATGCGGTTAAACTTAATTGTTTGCAAGTTGTATGCAGCTCTGAAATCTCCTCTCTTTCAAATCTGAAGAGCTTGTGCACCTGAAAGTCTATTCTATTTTCCTGCTAAAGGATTTTTTTTCCCACAAATCTTACCTTGGCTTGGGTGAGAATCTTTTTTTAACAGGGATTACTATCCAAAATAAGATACTAAAGTATGACTGAAATAAATTCCAGGTACTGCCTGGTCATCATCAATCTACTGCATTTTTTGGCACACCTTTAGGCCCACACCATTCAAAACAACATGGCAGAAATTCTGTACAACTAAGATAGCTTTGCTTTAAAAATGGTGAATTTACGAAGCCGTTTTATATTAACATGTAATAGAATATAAAATCTGCTTAATAAGCTTGCAGATAAAGATAGCGAAAACCAAAATGCTTATCCACATTTAAGAAATCCAAATTTTCTAAATAATCCTGAAAGGCACAATTACTTGAAATTGCACAAAGGCAAAATTTAGGGCTTAATTTTAGTATTGTGAGTTTTAGAATTGCCTACCCTCTAGTGCCCAAATTCTTGAAGAACATCATTTTTCTTAGGTGAATATGCCTACGAATCCAATATTTTTCTTTGTACGCTTCCTGAAACCAGCGCTGCTTTGGCAGAACTGAAGACTTCAGCGTGTTTGTTGTGCTCAGCTACCTCAGTAGCACCAGAGCAACACTCCTAGCAGTGTACCTTTTTTTTTTAAATGTAGTTTGTGAGTAAGGGCCAGGAGACAGAACAGTTCTGTGTGAGAAGCAGAACTGGAGGGGGAAAGTGTGAGTGTGGACTTTACTGGTCTGCTGCTCCTGTGAACCTTCTGACATGGAGAAGTGAAGGTGGCAGTGGCTCCCGAGGGAGAAGAGTCACACAGTTCCTTTAGCACCTCTCAAGCATCTGGGGCTGCCCAGGGCTTGGGTGCAGTGGGAACAGGCTATGGGGCCGGAGTCAGTATGCTTCAACCCAGAGAAATTTTCTGCTGCAGACCAGCACAAACCTTTCCTGCATGCAAAACTCTCAGCTCAGCCCAAAACATTCCTTGCAGGCAGCAGCAGAAATGGAGGTGGAGCTGCTGGTGGAGCACTTTCCATGTGATTGCATAGTAGTTAGAGTATGTAAATCAGTCCTTGGAGTAGATTTGCAATTACAGTCTTTCTCAATGAGATGAATATCCTAATCATGGCAATAAAGGGTTATGGGCTGTTTCCTCTACAGTAAGGTCAGGGTTTTACATCGCCAGTGGGGCATGGTCACTATAATTGAGCAGAAGTCTGGGAGATAGAGAGTAAGGGAATAAGGGCCACAAAGTTTATAGCTCTGTTTTAATTTATTTTTTTTTACATAGTAAGTGCAAACATGCAAACAAAACACCTCAGACCATCTCAAGAAACAGCAACCATTTGAAGAAAACCAAGACAGACATCAACACTTGTTTTCCTGGAGCTAGGTACAGATATTACTGCTGATAGTATTTTGTAACGGAAGTAGCACGTCCCTCTCTGCTATTGTCAGTGGAAAAAAAAAATTACAGTATCAACAAAACCAAATTAAAGGACAACGGATTTACTCTAGTTGCTAAACAGGTGAGTTATGGACACGTGTCCATCAGGAGAGAGAGTACTCTTAATTTTTCAGGAAGTTTAGGCCACTTACAATAACCTCTTTTGCTTGCATGGTGTTTACTTGCTTTCAATCATCCCTTCCCACGTAAAGCAGGAGAACCTGCAACAGGTTCCTGGATGGCACTTCAGATTCTTTCTATGAATGATTAAGTTCCTTTCTCTTGATGATTAAGTTCCTTTTTCTCTGAAATGACAGATTAAAAGCTAGAAAGTACTTTAAAAAATAATTGGTGTGTATATATATAATGCTTATAGCTTTATCTCTAATCATCTGTTTTAAATGAATTTTCATTTCTGTACTGTGTAGTCTCTAGGATACATGACTAGTCTAGTCCTACTCTTGTTAGTGCGATTGCTATAATCTTCTAAACCATTTTTGTTTTGGCACTCAGTTATAGCTCCTTTAAGTCTGTCAAACCTTTTGACAGCCAAGTCTCAGCATTTGCCAAGCTGGCTATCTTTAATTTGGGGAAGGAAACACTGAAAGAGATGGTTTCCTCTACAAGTGTTGATGATTTTCTTGAAAAGGATGAGTTCCAGATGGTGACTCATGCATATCTTTAGGAAGCAGTCTATATATCATGTTAGCTACAGGAGTTCCTACTTCATCAGGAGTAGGATGAAACCTAATGCTGCAAAAAACCCTCTCTAGAATTTTTTCTTTTAGTCAAGTGAGCAACAGTTTTAATTGTATGTGGTTATACAATTGTGCTATGGTTAATTAAAGCAACAGTTTTAATTGTATGTGGTTATACACATACAATTGTGCTATAGTTAATTAAATGTCATCTTGCTTAAGGTACGTTTGTTTCATGTTAGACTCTTCATGTAGTTGATGTAAACTGGTTTTGATTCAAAGGAACTCATTTATATTGGGTAAGGATCTGATCAGTGATATTCTGTTTGTCATCTTGTAAGAGGAAAATAGCAAGGAGTAAATTCATAACCTCATGTCTCAATACATACACCATCCAAAAAGTTCAGTAAGTAATAATTCTATGTTATTCTATGTATTCTATCTTACATAGAAAGCTTGGCTGTGGTTGAAGATACAGATAGAATGCATGCACAACTGACAAGATGGGAAAACAAATGTAAAAAAGAGCAGCTTCAATGTAACCTCAAGAATGTGTTAAAATTCATTTAAACTTAACTGTTGGCAGTTTTAGGGGAATGCCTTTATTTTTTTATTTCAGAAATATATACAGTTTGAGGAAATTAAGAGTACACTAATACAACTAATTCAGTGCAAAAATTCTCATTGTCAAATGGACCTTCAAATAACTATATATGTCTTGTGTAAATGCTTGCTGGTGTGGTTCCACTTGTCACTTAATATTTCTGTATTCATAGACTGTTTAGTATCTGATTAAAAAGAACTTTTTTACTATAATGTGCTTTTTTTAACCACAGATGATTAGAAAGCAATACTTTATTGGAGAGGTACCAACATGTACTTGTGATGATTTTAGGTGTTTGAGATGCTAAATTTAAATACTTTTGTGAATAAGAGTAGGATTAGATAAAGGCTTGAAATCAAGCATGTTATCAGACTTTATCGAACTGTTATCTAGAACTAGGCAAATACCTAACAAATACTTTTTTTGTTTCCCTGTGCTTTGTAGAAGGATACAGTTCTATATCCTTGGACCTCACTTTTGGGTTGAGTTCTGTCATTCTATTTCTGCTCTCTACTAAAACGTTTTTGTTTAGTTGTTGCTTTCAAAAAAAAAAAGTTGTAATTAGAAGTAGTTCTTGGAAAAAGCAAATGAATGTTTAGTTTTATAGTTTATCTATTTTATAGCTAGTGTTCTCCTTCTTGATGGAAAATTTATCATTTTTCCTAATTATAAAGTTTACCAAAATGATATTTTTAATCACAATACTGTTTCTTCAGTTTGTTTGTCATTATGCTGTTATAGATGGAGTTGACAGGTCTGCTCTAAATCGGCCTGTATGAATTCGAAAGTTTGTCTTTTGTCTGCTTGATAGCATATCCAGGAAATAACAGAGTAGAGAACTATATAAATTTCCTAAGTTATTTAAGAGTGTGAGATTTGGCCTAATAAAATGACTAAGGTTTTGAAGACAATTTTTCTTGCAGCACAGATGCCTGTATTCTGTATCTGTAGCAAAGGACAAATCTGTGTTCTGTCACAAAGTTTCTTGTTTGCTAAAGCTAATTTATATTTCAGCTGCAGTGGCTAATCTTTTTATCTGAATAGATACAGGGGCTCACACTGCCAGAGATGGAGCCCAAATCTTCTCTACCAGCTACCACTCCAGTCTAAATGACAGACCTATTTATTCCTTCCTGGACATAATTTTCTCAGTAGCATGTCTCTTGTCTCTTTTTTTTCTCCCTTCTTTCTTAAATAAATGGGTCTTTTTTACCACTACAGATGAAATTATCCAATAATACCTGTAGCAGTCAAAATAAAGAGCACATGTTATTTTTAAAATAAATAACTTTGCTTTTGAGTTTTTAATCAAACTAAGTGGAGAATTAAATTAAACAGTGACTGAATTTTTAGGAAAGAATTATAGCAGCTGAATTTTAAACTAGCTTTTAATAAGGTATTTCTAGTAGCACTTTCTAGAGGCTGGCTGACATTCTCCAGGTATGCTGAGACGTTTCTGAATCACCATAGACACATGAAATACCATTTTAGGTTATTTAGACCGGTGAACTTTTCAACATTACTTCTTAAATAAAATATGTGCCATTGATTTGAGTTTAGTTTATACATTTTGTGCCATATTCTCTGTGGGAATATGGATAACAGAAGCCATAAAATTTTAGATAAAAGTTATAACCTACTGGCCTGCGCATAAAATTGCATTTTGGAAAATCCTGACTTCATCTCTGTGTTTATTTTTGACATTTTTCCTGTAGCCTTGCATAAAGGTAGAGAAGCATCTTTCTACTTGTATAACATGAAACTTTTTTTTACTTAGAACTGTGGGTTTATATTTATCTTTATTTGACTATCTGTAGTGGTTTAACTAATGATTCCCTAAATTAATCAAAATGGATTTCTGTTTAAAAGATATCACAGCTTAAAGAAAAGGGAAGTCATCTAAGGACACAGATTGTGTGCCAGAACTGTTTGTGAGGTTTGGTTTGGTGTGTTGCTTTTTTCCTAAGCAATGACTGAAAAAATGCAAACGAGGAATTCAGAGTCTTCACATTTGCCATTGTCAGGCAAACTGAAGCATTAGGAAGGCTGATGACTGGCCCACTGCCACCGGCTGTGTCAGTCACTGGTGTAGCGGCACTGACAGAGGGGTCCTACTTGAGAGCCAGACAAGGTACCTGCTTGGCCAGGATGCCACTGAGCTGAATGACATTTGCAGCTCGACTGAAGGTTGATTCCTTTTTTCTTTGTGCAGTCATGCAGACTAGTTCTTAATGATCTTACCCAGCCTACTGCCTTGCTGATCTCAAGGAACAGTAAAAATATACACTCAGCGTCCTCCTTGAGAAAGAGCCTGTGTGCGGTAAAAGCAAGCAGATTTGAGAGCACCTGGAGTATGTGGACTTCTGGACCTGGGGACAGTCTGCAATTCAGATGGATGTAGGAAAAAGACATGCAAAGGGTTAATAGGAGCTTGCTAAAGCGCAGCAGGAGGTTAGGATGAAAGCAAGCAGGAGTGTATAGGTTCGTCTGGAGTCAAATCTACAAAACCAGCTATGAACTGTAGCTGTTAATGTTATTAATAAACCAACGTACAGTATCGGTAATCAGGACCCTGAAAATATAAGAAGATAAATTACCAGAATGTAAAAGTGAACAACGTCCTTCTAAATTTAAAAAAAAAATAAATATTGCATTATATTTCTTATTAAAGAATGGGACACATTATTTTTACTCCCACTTGCTAGGCCCAGCGGATAGAAAAGATTAGCAGGAAGCAGCAAAAGCTTCAGGGGGGGGAAATGACCAATGTCACCTTTCAAGCCACAAAAGCTCCGGCAACCGAATTTTTATGTTGCTTCCCAGCTCACCACGATGACTTACAGTTAACATTTGCAGCACTGCGCTGCCGACAACTAAAGGCTTACTCAGCAGAAGTCATGAAAGGTGACTACACAGTGCTTGTTCATACAGGGTCAGTGTTAGCTGAAAATGCTTCCTCGTGTACCGTCATCAATATCACTAGCTAGAGAATGCAACCAAATAATAACAGGGGTAGCGATGACCTTGGTGGAAGTGACAAACACCTTACGTTACAGCAGCTCACAAGTGGCAATAAGTAATAGGGCTCGCCGAGGTGGCCATCAAATATAAGTAATTAACTGAAGCAATGTGGAGAGAGTACAGGAACCTGGGAAATGGTCCAGGGAAGAAGGATAAAACACCCAGGCAAACGGGAGGAAAGAGACGTTTGTGTTTTAAGATGGAAGACTTAGGAAGGTTGCTAATAGCATCCTGGATTGACTAGGAAGCAAAGATAAGTTGGATGAATGTGATATAAAAAAATAAATATCTTGCATGGCTTGGGGAATATTATGTTAGGAGAACAGGTATTTTCTTTCCCGCTCACAAGCGAAGCATTAAACAAACTGACACATGTACCCTGGGAGGGAGGAGGGAAGGGCGTGTCTGGGCTAAGATTTAGAACGTAAAGATATCTGGGGCCAACATCCTCAACTTACAGTAAAAAATCACAACATTTGCTTCTATTTTTAATGATTTTTTAATTTTTTTTTTATTCTCCTCACTATGGAGGGAAGGGGATGAGGCTTGAAAACATCTCCAGCGTGTAATTGGAGTAGTGATGTCTTCCTGAGTCAGCAGGTGAGGGGTGGGGGGATTTGAAATGAAAAGAAAGTGCAGAGGTGTGTCAGAACTATAGGTCATGCAGAAAGCGTTAGTCCTACAGAGGCATTTGTAGCAATGGAGCGTGTCTTGCAGACTTGGCAAGCGTGTACACTCTTATTAAAAGTATAAATCCAAAAGAAAGCCATTTCTGTTAGCTTTGTCTCTAATATTACTTTCAAATGCTTTGAAATCTGTGCTGTGATGGAAGCATAATCTCCAAACCGCTGAAGTCTCTCACTGAGAGGATCATGCTATCTTGCAAATAACAAAACTTTTCTAGAGTTTCACAGGAGATCAAAATTTAGCATCTTTCTTTATCACGTTCTGCTCTCCATCTTTCCTGAAAACTGGGTGTTGAAGTGAACAAAACAGGTGCAATTTCTTGCCCTGGAGAAGAGCCACACACTGTACAGCTGTTAAACCCAAGACCTTATACCTCTGTTCTGTGTCATCCTGACAATCTCCATTTGTTTTCATCTGGAAAAGGCTTATGTTGAAATATGGAAGGAAAATAAAACATACCAGGTTTTTTCTCCCCTCTTTGTGCTTCCCAGGAATGGTTGCAAAATAGAACACCTTACTTACGGCCCTCTTCATAATCAAAGACTGGGGCAAATGATCAGAAAGTTGTGGCATTCATTTGCAACTTTTTTTTTTCTTCTTTGAGAAATCTCATTTTCATAGAGTGCAGGAAGCACTTCTGTATTCAGAGGCAAAGTTCACTGAACTTTTACTCTGCTCTTCTGGGACTCCCATAAGTGGACATGGAAGCAGGCAGTATTTTCCTTTTTTAATGCTTTCCCTTTTCAATTGAGTAAGCAAGAGCCGCCTTGAGCAGGTGCTATGGAAAAGAAACAACAATCGCTTGAGGTTGTCCTGTGGCTCGTATCAAGGGTGCTTCTGAAACTACATGACAAGCAGGGATATTTGAGGGGGAGACAGAAATAGCCTTCAGAGGCTATGGTTGGAGATAGGTGACCTAGGGAGCATGTATCAGTTCATGATCACACAAAACCTAGTTTTCTTAATTGGACCTGTGGACTTTAATCTGTCAGGAAATCAGATTTTCTGTTTAATCTACACGTGCAGGTTTGCAAGTATTCAATGTGTGCAGATTGGCCAGGATTTTGTAAGTTCTCAGCATTTGGTGTTCCAAGCCTGTTCACAAGTAGCCGCTTTTCCTGAAGCCAAACCAGAAGTTGGGCCCTTGTGAAAAGTCAAGCCCAGATGCTTTCAAAAAGGGAAAACTTAGCTTGTATGTGCTAGCAAATCCTACAAACAACTGGAACTTGGTGGTCTTCAGCCTGGTGATTTTCAATGTGTCTTGAAGGAAGTAAGAGAATGATAGTAAGGAGGTTGCTGAAAATCTTAGGTCTACATGGGAAGGTATTTAAGTCCTTTTTTAATCATGAATACGTTTGACAATATTTGAGAAGTGAAAATATTTATATGATTGACTTGAAAATCTTCAGGTTTATCACACGTTTTTAGAAGTCTATCAGTTATAAAAAATGAATATTCACTGGTGAATAGCTTTGAATACTGTTTGTTGAAAGATCCTCTATCAACAAGTCAGACACTTTTTGATGATATCTGAATCCTGCAGTGAAGAGCAAATATTCAAAATCATTGAAACATTTAAATGACTCCAGAAAATGGGATGTTTATAGGTATTTCTATGCTTGTGAAAATCTGCCCCTGAATACCACTGTTCAGAGATGTATAAAAACTTAAATAAATTATATACAATTTTAAGGTAAAGTCCATGAACAATTCTTGAGTGTTATCTACCCACAGAATTATAAATATTCAAATAATTATTTCTGTATTTCTTTCTTTTTTTGAGTATTCTTCAGTAGTTACAAATTTTTACTTCCGTGGTTTTCCATTAATTTACCATGTTTGAAAATGGTAAATAATCTTTTTTTCTTGACCAAAGTCCTAGCTGGAAATCATGTTGAAAACAGTGTAGTTGTCCTTGTTCATCTCACATGTGGAATCATTCCTCTTTGCTTAGGTTTAGAAATTGGCTTGTCATGTTGAATATTATTCCAGTAAAATTCTGTGGGGAAACTTTGGAAACTCCCCGGAAACCCTCTAAGGGAGAGCTGGTAAGAGCACTTAGTTTTCACTGGCTGCTTATGATTTCCTGAATTCATGATACCTTCTTCATTTTATCCAGTCTTCCTAAAATATGTTTCCCTCAAACGGAGAGATTTTTGTGGGTTTACGCATATGGTTCTTCCTAAGATAGGCATTTTTTAGATGAGGGAAGAAACCATTTTGCTATGAAACCACCCCGAACAGTTGTAAGAACATATTTCCATCTACAGCTGATTGCCAGCTGGCAATGTGTCCTTGCTGGCTGCAGATACTTGCCAGAACTAAATGTGGTTTTGTTCTCCCTGCTTTCCAATTTTGTCCTATTTGAATATTTTTCTTTGTTTCTGATACTTAAGAATCATCTACCTTACGGCCTCAAATTATTTTCTGTTGACATTTTTTTTTCTTTTCACTATTTACCAGTGACCTATTTGATGATAAAGAATTTTCATACCAGAGAATTTACTCTTTCTTCATCTGCATTCGATTTACCCTTTCAAAGACATGGTATCTTCACTGACTGACCCTTTGTAAGGCAGCTGTAAGGTCACCCCACTCATTTCTTCAAGACGTATTTTTGGGCCTTTCTTTAATTAGATTGAAACACATTAAATGAAAATTTGACACTTTCTGTTGGACTTTCTGTATATTCAATTTGGGCACATTTCATGAAGAAGCTTCTATTTGAAACGTTTATCAACTATTTGCATACATAATAGCCTATTTATCTCAATAACAGTGTTTAGAATATATTATTTATCTATTACCAGTGCTTTGGGACATGTTATATATGTTATTTAGAGAAACTGTGGTGTCTTTCAGGACACTGGACATCACCATTAGCATTAGTTAAAGAAGCATGAAAGAGTTTAGTGGATAATTAAAAAGAGATGATTATTATTTTATCTTTTCCTATAAAAAACCAAAACAGGAGTCTGGCTGCTGGTAGAAACTATAATTTTGTAGCTTTTGTAGAGAAGTAAGAGTTAATGTATGCTGACAATGGAATAACTCTGAGTGGTGTTTTTTTTCCCCGAGTATTTTAATTAAAAACACTAAATAGCACTGCTGTGCTAAATATAAATTCTGTGTAATGCAAAATGATGCAGTTGTACTTCATGCATACATAGTTATTTTGTATTAAATCTAAAAGTAGTCAATGTATTAGGTAAATCATTTTGGTAAATTATGACTTTTTTTGCTTTTGCAATCTGATAACTGAGGAAAATTTCACTGAAAGTTTTCCATGCGTTAGACATTATTTCACCTGATAACGTTTTTATCAATCCAATTTGTTAAAATTTGCCTTTTCAGTTTGATGCCTAATTGTCATAACAGTTGCTTTGTAAATGTTTATGTACAGCAGGAATCAAAAAAACCCCAAAACCTTATGAAGAGCATCCCTAGCAGACTGTTAACTATCCACTTGCATTACAGAGTTCTGGAGTCTAACAGGTACATCTTATACCTGCTTGTTTGTTGGGTTTGTTTGTTTGTTTTTTCTTGGCTAGTCTGTGCTCTCCAATGTATTTAGCTGAAATAACAGAAAATGAGGAAACTGTTTTTATTTAAAAGCCCAGTGTATTTCTGTAGTGATGTATTTCTGCCGTGCCACTTCAGATGGGCTCCAGCAGGGTGCTGCTCCGCTGCATTGTGGGCAGCACAAGGAGGTATCTGCTTCACAGTACACCTGATGGGCAATCGTCAGGAGTTACCTCTGAGTAGTTTTCTGTTCATGTTCTACATTGGTACTGTTCTTCATGGAGTTCTCAAATACAGCTGGTGAAGCTGGAACTTTCACTTCCCCTGCTTTGCTTTCTCATATTATAGTGCTTACAAAAAATGGAAACTGTCTCTGGATATTTTGAAGAACTAACAAGTACTGCAGTGCGCTGAACCTTGTCTTTGAAACGTGTTTCTTGTTACCTTTCAAATCAGTAGAAACATCATTTCAGATTAATCCCCTGATTCTTTTTTATTTTTTTCAGAAAACCGACCAGTAAATTGCAGTAAGGAACTGCCTCATGCAAACTAGCAACAGGGTAACTGTACTCTAAAAAATGTGTTTAATTGCACAGCATATTATTTTCTTAAAATAGTCAAGGCCATGGTATTTATGGAAATTACCATGGTTGGTCACTGTTTATTGTTTTTGAAACACTGTTAACAGAATTTTGTCCTAAGTTGACAGATCATTTCCATGTGCTCTGATCATTTACGTACAGCAAATGTTATCTAGATTATTGTTAAAGATAGGTGGTATGGTATGATTTTCCCTAAGTAACATTCACTATCTCAATGTAGATCTGGGTAGTAGTTTTACAACAGATGTAGCAATTTAAGTTTGGTGGGGTTTTTGTTTGTTTTGTTGTTTTTTTTTCTTGCACATGATTAAGTCTGAAACATTAAAGCTGCAAGTTGTAGAGCCTGTCATAATATAGAAACTTATCCATGGTTCTCTGGATTATTTCTGAGTCGTTGCACGTACAAACAAACAAAAAAAAATGCTATAAGGCTGTTAGCCCTTTTTGACCCTTGTGAAGTAAAAATGAAATAGAGGCCAAAAAAAAGTATGTTGAATCTGAAACTTACCTGTGCAGCAGGGCAATGGAATTTCTTTTCAAGGGAAGAAGGGTGGTAGCGATCTTACAGATACGCTCCCTGTGTGAATAAGGAGGTATAAAACAGTAGTAACAAAACCGGAGGAAGAGGAGGAGGAAAGTTTGTTAACAAAACTAATCACAAAGAAGCAATGAAGATTGATACTGATGTGCAACAACGAGAAGAAATAGTTGGTACTATGATGGTGAAGGAGGGAGGAAAGAAAAGGCTGGGACGACTTCTTCGTTAATGTAAACCTAACACAAGTAAGAATTTAAACCAAAATAATGTATTTCCATATTTTACATAGAATTCGTTTTACTTGTCTTTAGCCACATGGCAGCTTTTGCTCAGGAGTATGTCCACGATGCGTTTGGACTCCTAACAGTGAGCTCTAATCTGGTTCAACATTAGACCTCTTAAATAGGAGAAATCCTTGCTGAATGGCTTGGCCAACTTCACTTTTGTCAATGCTCACTTAGATGTAGTCATCTACACTGTGGCAGTGAACATCATGAAGCTCAGCACTCATGGCATTGTCTGGCAACAGACCTAGGAATGGTGAACGCTTCCTCCTCTCCCACAGTGCACATCCTATAAGCCTTGGCCTCTTTTTTTATCCAGTATGAGCAGATCAGGTAGTGCGGCCTTCATCAGAGATCTCTTAGTTAAGAGAGCAGTGGTTTTTGGTAGTTTTATTGTTGGTACTGCCATATATTTTGAGTGAGGAGAGGGCTGCTTCACAAACCCACATTTTTCTTATTGTATCATGACACTGAATATGGGTTGTTACTGCACAGGGGCAGGAAGCAATGACACAGAAGCTAAGCACAGAGGGAGAGAGTATCAAACTTGACACAGTCAGCCTCTCAGCGGTTTGAAAATGGCAGATTACAGCAAAGCAGGCACCACATCAGACTGCCTATATAAACACAGATGGGAGCATTCAGCCATCTTCCCATGTAGTCCAACATAATGTCTAGCTCTAAACATTTGACCTGGGTTTTCTTCCAGGCTTGTGAAGCTTTGATGCTCAGCACTGAAGATACGGAACAAGTAAGAGCTCAGAAAATAACGGTAAACATTTGAAATCCGCTTGCAAAGAACGAAAGAAAGGAAAGCCTGTTCGCTACAAAGACTGCGTACTGTGTTTTTGAAATTAAAGCTAAGGTTTATTCAGCTCTCATCCATTATGTTTGGCTTATGTTGAGTGGTGATGATTACATGACACTGATGCATGGACTAATATTATAATAGATTTTTAATTCAACTGAGAAAAATACTTGTGGGGTCAAAGTTTTTAATAAATGAGCAGATTAAATGTTCCATGAAAGGTACCGTATGTTTTTTTAAAATCTGAATATTAGTTGAAAAGTCACCGTTAATTTAATTATATAGTGTCTTTGTCCTGGGATAATAAAGTAGACTGAGAATTATAATAGAGAATGAAACCTTTGGTGTTGAGAGGCATTTTGAAAACTGTTTGGCTAATTGCTTTTAAATGACTTGAATTCATAAGGATACTATTTTAAAGATGGCGATTTATCTCATAACACAATAATGATTGGTGGTGTGTCATCTTCTGAGTTGTACCTTCTTGTTATGATGGGTATCTGTCTGTATGGATGCACATTTTGCTCACAGTAAACTGAAGATACTGTTGTAAATATGTGATGATCACAGACCTTGGGCCACTGATAGCGTTTCCTGTTTATAAATACTCTGACCAACTTTTTTTGGCCAGTACTACGAGTAGTACTATTACAGAACATCTTTGTAATAAAGCAGCTGCCTTCCAATGCACTTGCAGCAATCATTAATGTTTGGTTGTTTTGGTTTTTTTATTTAAAAAAGCTTATATGTAATAAACAGCATCTGCCATAATCTCTTCTTGACCAGTAATGTATTCTGATAATAATTCTGCATCTCTATGTAACTTGTGCTCATAACTTTGGAAATTTTCAAATATCTGTTCTTTTTCTAATACAGTGCTATTTACCAGCTGGGATCACCACCCATGTGTCTCTCATCATCTCCTTTTTATGTGTGCAAATGCTCTACCTACATTGACTGTCTTCTTTCCAGGTGAATGATAAACAAAGTCAAGTGTCTGATTCAATAATTTAGATAGCTGTCAATATCATGGACTAAAACTTACCTTGTTGGTAACATAAAAGATAGGACTTGTGTGAGGAATTAACCAAGGTTATTCACAGAAACAAATGCTCTCTACACCAGTGAATATTCTACTTTAATGATGCAGTGAAACCAGAAGTCTGTTCAGCAGCAAAATCAGTCACTGGTAAGAAATAAGGCTGGTTTTGATTGCATTTTTTTCAGATATAGTGTAAAAAAAGTTTCAAAATTATTTTTTTTCCTTTCTGGTTAAGTAACTTTCGTGAGGATGTACACTCAATGAAATATTTTCTATTTTCCTGAAAATGGTTAAAATATTTATGGTATCAGAAGCAAGGTAGTTTCAGAAATCTTATTACTAATTGGTAGAGAAATGAGCATAGTACTAGAAAATGAACTATTTACAAGTGCTTAATGAAAAATATATTGATAAAATGGATTTCATAAAACTAGATGGAGAAAATATAAAGTAAAAAAAATTCACCAATATGCAAAATCCGGTATCTTATTGATCATTCTTTTTTCTGTTAATGGCTTGATGAAATCAGTATCTTTTGAGTAGAATGATGATCAGAATCTTCAGGGATCCACTCTGGCTTCTTATAACGGAATGAAATACATGACTTGGTTGGTAGAGCATTGTGCTCAGAGTCAGAGGGAAAAGTGCAGTAGTAGACTTGTATCCCAGTGCTCTGAAGCACGAGTGTGAACAGCCGAGTTATGTCGTGTAGGCGAAAGGCCAAATTTCCTATGGATTATAAAGGCTAGAGGACAGAAATCTGACCTCACTTAATGAGCTTACTTTGACCAGACTCTTGTGTTGGGGAACCTGGCTTCATGACTGCAATGCTTGGTCTCACTCAGAGGGTGCAGTACATGTTAGATATCTTTGCGTTGTAAATACCTTTTAACTTCTTTTTTAAAAACCATAAAAGTAATTTGAGGCAGTGGACTTGTCAGTCCCTCACATTTTAATGTTGTGGGTAATAAGTACGACTATTCTGACACTAAATACTATTTTTGGTTTGATGCATGCTGTTTGCATTAGCTAGAAAGCTGGAAGTAGATTTAAATTGACAAAAAATAGGCAGTTGAGATTTTTCCCTGTGAAATACTGTTTTTTATAATAACTGAAAACAGAAGTGGGGCACTTGTTTCTACCCCTGGATGTGATCCTTGACTTGAAGTAAGTAGGGAATGTTCAAATTCTGATTAGAAGCGGGTAAAATGTGATGAAAAAAATGAGAAACTTGGTGGAAGTGGTAAAAATATGTTTAAGATCCCATGTGTCAATAATGTCAATGTTTGATGTTACATCACTGTGAGAAACAAAATACTTGCTTAGTTTACTAATAATTTTTATAGTAAATCTAATGAAAGTCATACCTAAGGTCTGGATTTGAAATTAAACAAAATGAATTAACAATCAAAATGTTATACTTTAGCATTATCAAAAAGGAAAAAAGTTTTCTTCATTCCATGTTATTTTGGTATTTATTACATCTGACTGTAATTGTTGACAGAGGGTTCAAATTCATCAATCTATTGAAAAAGCAAGTGAAAAACAAGAAAGGACACCTCACAGGTCACTAGCCTGGCTGGAACATCCTAAAGCCATGATCTGGATGTTTGCTGCCAGACCTAACGGGGTGACTAGTAACAGTCAGCAGCTCACCATTTTGTGTATCAGCTGTTTCTGATATACTTGGCCATACTCAGCCGGTGCATTTCATAAATATTTGCTGATAGCTTGAGGCAAATGCTACAGTAAGCATCACTTTGAAGCATTTTAAACAGATGTTCTGGTGGTAGCACATTTCAAATCTTGTAATAAAGCTAATATGTATTGCATAGGAAATTTTAGACTGTGTTGTACGTGCTAGGGCTTCCACCGTATCCATATACATGGATTTTCTCCTGTGTGCTGCATTTCTCCAGTGGCTGTCTGGGGTGCATCTGGATGACTCTCATGAACCTAGGAACTAGAAACAGATCCTAAGTGAAGCAGTTTACATGTATGGGGGAAGTTCAGGATTTTATTCCAAGCGTTTGAATGGACCATAGTGTTGTGATCACCTACTTCTGTCATCCTCTCCAAATGAGATTTGTTATATCTGCCTATTCCAGCCACCTTCTGTTTTCAACACCTGCCTTCTGTCTTCACAGCGCAGCCAACTTTCCCCTTCGCTACCGATTATTCTGCAGCACCATGCTTACGAGTAGCAAACCAAAAGGCTCCTTTTTGTGCTCTTCAGCTTGTACTCTTCCTTCTAAGGTTCTTCATCTCAATCATTTATTCAGGATTTTTGTACCTAGTCTCCTTATCATGATACTCTTTTTTTTTTTTTTCCTCCTTCTTTCCTGGCCCAGGTCCTTGGTCAAATATTGTTTCAGTGTCATTCACATATGAACCTAATTTCATGCTTTCTCAGTTGCTACCTTTTTTTTTCCCCCCAGTTTCCTGTATATACCAGGTCCATGGATCTTTTCTGAGTGATGTCCTGTTTTTCAAATCCACCTCTATTTTATTTTTCATCTAATAATTTCCATCATAATCCCCTTTAAAGCAGGGGCAACTATTTTTCGCTCTTCTTACCCAAAAGTCTGTGGAGCCTTTTGCTAACTATTTCCCAAAATGCAGCTTTTGCATATGAGGTTGATAGTTGTATCTTGCATTAGGATCTTATTTTCTCAAATGCCTTGGAGATGCAGATAACTTAAGAAAATCCCCAGTAACTGTCATGTTGTTTCCTTTTTATTCCATTTATCATGTTTCAGTTATGTAAAATGGTATTACTTGGGAAGAAAGTAACAACTTCACAGCTTTGAAGCAACTGGCTAAATGTACTGCTCGTTTCTGCTGTTTCTGTTTCATGTCATGGTATGTGAGCATCCAAAGAGCATCCTTTGTATATTTTAAGTGTGGAGGACTGACAATAGCAGCTCCAGATTTGCTAGCATTAGAACAACAGGATCAGCAGTGCTAGGAGGCTGAGACAGCTTTCCTGTGCATTTCCAGTTAATCCCAGCAGGTTGTCTCATTGTGGCAGGATAACATCTGAAGTGCACCGTAAGATTGTGGCACTTTCTTTCCTACAGATGGAGAAGAAAATGCTTGTGTCTGCATTTCAGATACATAGCTAGACAAAGCTTGCCTGTAGTTTTCTATAGATGCAGCTATTTTGAATATTCTGGAGTGTACAGCGCAATGAAGCAAGTGCTCTTTCTCAGCTGAAGAGAAAATCAAAAAGAAAACCTGTCCACGTAATTGCAAAATAGTGGGATTCTAGGAGTCCAATCAGACTCAATGATGACTCCATAGTAGACTGGTTTCTCTTTTGTTTGGCACGTCTATTATTGCTCAGAAAATATTGATTGTTATTGAGATAGATGAATGGATTGTACCAAGGTATTGGAGTTGCTGGTACATATCCTACCCCTGATGGCGAGTAAATGAAAACGTAGATTCCTCTTACTGCTGAAGAAGGGCTAGAAGCTGTACTCGCACACGCCGTATCGCTAACAGTTTCTGTAAATGATTAATTCTCACAGTTTGATTTATTTTCTTTTGGACAGAAGACTTCATTTATCAATACTCCTAAACTATCCAAGTCATTGAATGACTGTTTATTAAAATGGATTGTATTTCTTTTAGAGTGATGGTGCTATGCATACATTCTGAATTGTAAATGAATAGTTGCACATCTTCGGGATCTCTTACTGCCTGCGAGATCAGAATGAAATAGTCACTAGCTACATAGATATAGTGTGACATTTCTGAATTATCTTGTTTTCTTGTAGAATCATATTTGCAGTAGTGGAAGAAGTTAAAACAGCAAAACATTTTTCTTAATGATTTGGTCAGCTATACTGAAACCCTTTTTACATTAAAGGCATAAATATTTTTCACAACTCGTATGAATTTTAGAAAAATGTACACACTGCATCTGTGTAATGATCCAAATTTAAGTTGTTCTTACATGTTTCTGTGTTCTCTATATTCTTTCATATATGATTGCCCTTTTCTTAGCATTTATGTGCCTGTGATTTAGATAGTAATGTCATGTTTTTTCCTGTAAAATCTGCTTATTTGCATGAAATATGTATTTATCTCCTGGGATAAAACAGTTAACTCCTTAATGTTAAATATATTAATGTTCTGACGGATTAAGATAAATAATAACAATCCTGGATGAAAATGTTGCTCTCAGCCATATTTAAAAAATTTAAACCTTTCTCTGCACTTGTCAAATACGTACTTACTGCACATGGATATAAACCCCCTCCCCATTTCTATGAATCGCTGTAGATTCATTAGTGAATTACGAACCTGGATTCGTTTTGCGGTGAAAATGTATAGTAGGTGATAAAGCTTTACAAGTGAAACCAAGATACTCCATTTATTAGGGAAACTCCAGCCTTCAGTATGGTGGTAAGAGAGATATTCTTCCTAGTAACAGCAGGAAACATTCTTTGATGTGTTCTCTGGCAGTTCAGTACAAATGGTCTTTACATGAACGCTGATAGACTCGAAAACTAACTAGAGGAGTCAGCCCCGAAAACATAGCTCCTTAGAATCCTGTTTTGGCAATTGAAGGATAGTGTTTTATAAAGCAGGAAATAAGTCAAACTGCCTAATTTAATATTAACAGTGTATAAAATGGATGTTTGGTTTTTTCAGAAAATATTCAGATCTTTTTGGAGGAAGTGATTATGTTTAAAGGTAAAAATCAGAGGCTTTTGAATAGTGAAATTATAATCTATCCAGAAATTAGTTTTCAAAAGGTGCTTTGTTTTCAGAGAGGATAAGATATTGATATTTCTTATAGAATTAAAAAAATTCTTAAAATATTAATAATATTTTGCTTACACAGTCTTTGGGTGAAAAAAAATCAAAAAAAACCCACAATTCAAATAAACCCAAATCTGATTTTTCTTTGTTAGCTTTCTAAAATGAATTGAAATACCTGTTCTCTCTATCATCATGTTACCATGTAGCTCCACGTACTTCAGTGGTATTTCACCATACCTGCTGAGCATCCCTGGTAAATGTCAGTCTCTGTATGCCATACTCAATCCAAGTAGGCTTCCCAATATCTGTAATGGGCAACTTCCTTCCCTCACATAGACCAAGGAAAAGTCTCCCAAGCGCTATAATATGTGTATTTTGGCCAAGGAGAAGCTAAACAATGTTTTCTAAAAAGCACGGTGGTAGGTATCTGGCTGTGGCTTAATTTTTAATTCAACCTACAAAATACTTAGTTAATCTTTTCTAATGGAAAAGATAGGTGTGATAATGTTTACTTGGGTACCTGATTCTCTGGTCCTCAAGTCTGATGGGAAGATTCAGATTGAGAAATGTGATTTGGGGCTGGATTGAAAGCAGGGCAAGGAGAGAGGCAAGTCTGGTTTCCAGAGACCACAACTGCAGGGCATGTGGTTCCAACTCTGGAGTCTTCAGCATGTCAAGAAAGACACGTTGCAGCGGGTCCAGAGAAGGGCCACAAAAATGATCAGAGGGATGGAACATCTTTCTTGTGAACAAAGACTGAGCGAGCCAGGCTTGTTCAGCCTGGAGAAGCGAACGCTCTGGAGAAATTATATAAACAGCCTTTCAGTACTTAGAGGGGGCCTTATAGGGAAGATGGGGATGTGTTTTTAGCAGAGCCTGTTGTGACAGGACAAGAGGTAATGGTTTTAAACTAAAAGAGGGTAGATTGAGATTAGAGATAAGCACTGAAGTTTTTACAATGAAGGTGGTAAAACGCTGGAACAGGTTGCCCAGAGAGGTGGTAGATGCCCCCTCCTTGGAAGTGTTCAAGGCTGTGTTGGATGGGGCTCTGAGCAACCTGATCTGGTTGAAGATGTCCCTGCTCAGTGCACAACTAGTTGGGCAATGTGACCTTTAAAGGTCCCTTCCAACCCAAACTGTTCTTTGATACCATTCAAATACAAATGAGAACTTGAGCCAGAGCAATACAGCATGCTGTGTAGAATACGTTATTTTTATTTATGTGTTTTTCTGGCTACATAACCATACAAATGGAAAGGCTTGGAATAATTTACTTGAAGGATAATGTATATACGCTGTTCCTAATTTATAAATAATTACTGTACAGATAGCAAAAAGAGGGCATAACCTAGCTGGTTGTGATAAAAATTGAACCTGGAAATAAAATACAGATGGACTCTTTTCCTTAGGGAAAGCTTTGGGTCCCATGAATGCTATAATGCTCGAGAATGTTTTACTGAGGAAAATAGAAATTACCCTTTCCAGGGAAGTACCAGAAGATTCAAGTCTTTCATTGTATAAAATTCTGTATTGAAGGGAGGGAACAGAAGATACTGGTGTGAGTTCCACTATTTTGCACAATAACCACTGTCTCTAAATTCAAGCGTTTTGAAGAAGCCTAAGAGTCTGCTCCTGATTGCCAGAGGTGAGGCATTCTCAATTACCTCAAGTGCTAGTGACCTACAGAGCAAGGAGAGGAAGCCTTGGTTTTGATGATCCACTTGGGAGAGAGGTTTTTCATAGATGGAGAATAATCCTGGCTTCATAATTTACAGATACTGAAGACAAATTACCTCTATCAGATGGAGGAGTGGTATTAGTTGATTTTTTTGTTTGTTTGTGTATTTTCTTGATTACACAGATTGTGTTGGTATTATAATCCCTAGCAGGATAATGGTTACTGGACAACAGAATCTGTTTTGCTTAACTAGAGCCTTCAGGGTTTTTTTGTTTTGCATTTTTGCTCGGCATGATTCAGGCTTTTTTACATAAAATGCGACCTACAGCATCTATTCTGAAAAAAAAAATATTGGAATATGGGAACCAGTGATAGTACAAAGGAAGAGACTTAACTATTCCTTTTACTTCAATAAGGATGTGACAACTGGTTACTAGATTTCTTCATGAGTAGTTCTTGGAAATATCTAGAGAGGAGAATGCATCTTAAAGTTTGGAGGCTTATCTAATAATGGTCTCATGTCAGCAGTGCTGAACGTTGAAAATAATTTTCAGCTGGATATTTTAATGTATCCCTGTTAATACGGTTAATATTCTCCTGACTATATAGAAGTTAGAGCAAAAAACTGTATTGATTTGTTGCAATGCTTTGCCAGCAGGAATCTACTTAATTATATCTTACTTTGTGGTTTTAATGAATGCCATGAAGTTACCCTTCCCCCCCCCTTTTTTAAAACAGTAATCAATATTCCAAGAAATGGAGTTACAACAGGCATGATATTTTTTTTAATATTGTAATATGTTGACAGATAGTGTATGATCATAAAGCTGTGCTATGTTCAACTGCTCTAAAGAAACTCTAAAGTATTATTGGTCTAAAATATTGGCACCATACACAGATTAAACTTTGGTCCCATGAAAGTCGAGAATAAAGTTCAGATTTTCTTCAAAGAAAGAGTCATGAAGAATTAATGAAAATTTTTTACATTAAAAGAAATAGAGAAAAGAAAATCAATACATTTTCTAAGTATTACTAATAGTTTTTAAATTACATAACTGTACATCTTTGTAAAAATAATTTTATAATATATTGATATGTAATTATGTATCTGCTATAGTTTTACAGACATAAGTTGTCTTATCAGTTAATTTTTTATATATATACATACAGATTCAGAAAATATTTATCTCTTACTGTTTTCTTATACTCTGTTTTGGGAGGAGGAATAGCGATAAGGCTATGTAGTTCTTATCAGATGGACTTCCCTCTCTAATGTCACTGAAATCGATCCATGATAAGCTTCTCAATATAAGAAAAATTGGCAGCAGAAACCAGACTAACCTAGAGCAGTCTGTTCGTCTAGTAAAGGATAGAGAAAAAAGTATCGAGACATCCGAATTTACTTGCAGGGAAACAATATATTCTTCTGATGGATGTTTGCTATTTTCTGTTAGTTTCTGATAAAAGAAAATATAGTTCCTTACTACACAAAATCTATAATATCAATTCACAATGTTAGTGGCTCCTAAATGATTATTTAAGCCAAACAAGGTTTGATTGTCACCAGGGAGTTGCAAGCAAGAAGATCTTGGGATTTACATAATAATTGGTTTGAAACAAGTGATATTCCATACAGTGCTGTGTATACAGAGAGTAATGAATATGGTAGCCACAGTCTGTGAGATCAGTATCGGGACTATAATGAAAGATGAATATTTTTCAGTCTTTGGAGGTTTTCAAACATCCATACAAGCTAATGAGCTAATTTAGATAAGCATTAAACAGGAATTTAATCACATTACTGGTAATTATTAACAGACACACAATGTGAAGGCCTTTTAGTTTCCTTCAAAAGTTGTAATTAACCATAAAAAAGTAAATTGTTTGACCTTACGCACTGCATGTAAATGACTCAGCTAGAGACTTTTAGATTTAATAGGATGCTTAGCTTAGAGTAATTTTTTCTTATATATTATTTAGCTTGAAGTAAAAGCGTGTTTTTTGCCACATGTTAACCTAAGGGCAAAATCAGACTGTAGTTCTAAAACTATTGCTCACTGAAATGAACCTGAGAACCGAACCCATTTGAAGTGCTGGGATCTGAACCCTGAGCCCTGAAGTGAACTTGACACCTGGATGAATTTCACAACCAGGTCAAAGGGGCTAAGGCTGCCCAGGTGCCTCCTGTTGGAATCAAGGGCAAGACTGGATTGGCCTCTGTCTTTGCCACCAAGAAGATCTTTTAGCTCCGCTGCTGCTGCAACCCAGTAGGCGTTGAGTGGTGGGCACACATGTCATACCAGACCTTGATGTGAGGGATGGGCCCCCTCTGTTGTGAGAGGGCCCTCCAGGAGGGGAGGCCAGGCCAAGCACACCCTGAAATGCTGAGAAACAGCTGCCAATTAGGTGGTGATTAGAGGGTGGAGATAAAAGGCCAATAGAGCCCCTGATTGGGATCTGCTGCTGGGAGTTGCTGCTGTTGTTGGGAGCTGCTGCTGCAGGAGAGGTTTGTGAGTAGCTTTGTGGAGTCAAGGATAATGGTTTGGGTAATGTGTCTTTCTGATATTTGTTGTATTGGTTTGTGCCTGGCTATGTTGGGCTATGGGGCATGGTTGATATCTCCTTATGTTATTGTGTTTATGGCCCAGTGTGTCTTTTCTTCTGTTGTGTCACCTGCAGTGAGTGGGTTTGTTACTACTTGTGTTCCCCGTGTGTGTGGCCATGCTATATCGGTTATGGGGTTTGTAGAAATAAGTAATAAAACCTGCCTGAGTGTCACTGTATGTTTTCTGCTGATGGCTGCCTCCTTTTTGTTGGGCCATGTAGTTAGCAAGACACCATTTCCTAACAGTGTACAGCATGTGTTTAGCTGAGATGTGACCTCATTGCCGTGCCATCTCCTACAATGGTCATCAGGTAGCAGGTAAGCATATGCTTCCAGTAACCTCCCCAGCTACTCTGAAATGGTTAAGCACATGAGCAGGGGCCTTATGGATTAGAAAAAAATTGTGCTCAAATAAGACTCGGTGTTCTGGTTGGTAAACAAACATCATGAGGACAGGCATACCTGGCCCTAAAGGCTTGAGAATACACGGAGATTTCCTCCCCAAGTGCCTACACCAGGCATGGGGCTATGCTCGCCATGTGTCTCAGTGGCAAAAAGTAATGGCTGCAGTATAAAATGAAAAATGGTAAAAAAAAAGAAAAAAAAAGGATTTTGAGATAAAGTTTCCAGTTCTATAAATGTGTGACCAAATAAATATTTTCAGTTTACTTGGTGTGGAGGCAAAGTAGCTGTTACACAAAGTCTTAAAGCTGTTATATAGAGAGATTGGTCCCTGCAGTTATAATTCTGGAAAGAAATGCTTAATCTAATTTCAAAGAATAGAAGTGAACTGTTTTTTGGAAGTTGGCAAATGCCTATGACTGTTCAGTTTCTCTCAGGCAGGGAGGGAGAGTGCTTTCTTATTTAACAGAATAGTGAGCTCATCTACTTTTTCATTTTTCAATGGACCATTGCTCAAGAGCACATCTTCCATGTCTTTATTCATGCTACTCAGAAGTTACACGTTTTCGATAACATTGAAAAATGAAGACTCAAATGAAAATAAAGTGCCCTTTTTTTCCAATGGACTATCACGGATATAAAATAATTGTCTTTTAAGAGGCTTGCGGAAGGCAGTTTTTTCACTGTAAAGTTAGTGGAGAAGCCATTTTCTGTGTAGCTGATTTTTTTCAGAAAAAAACATTCAGCCAGCTCTCTGACCAGCCTTGTCACCTGTGCCTGTGATTAAGCTGAAGACTGTCTTCAGACTCTAGCAGATCTGCTGTCAACCTATGTTAGAATGTGGTTCTGCACGCAACAAAGTGTGAAAGGAAATCAAGCCAAAGCTGCTCTCAGAAAGAGCTAACAAAATGGGCCTTGTGTAAGATCTTCCCTTCAACCCAGTTAAATCTCATGTGGACATCCTATGAAAACTCACTTCCAGCCCCCACATCCCAGAATATTTGGAATTCGTCCGAAAGGAGTGTAATTCATCAGCCACAGGGATGTAGATGTGAGCTAGAACACAGTAATCAACAGATTTTGGACACTTTCTTCTGTTGCGTAAAACTTTTCTCCTTCTTGCAGCAGTTTCTCCTTTTTGTCTTTTACCCAACTTTATTCTTCAACTCTGCTGTAAAACATTTCACTCTCCTCCCCTCCTCTCTCTTCCTCTGAAGTCACCCATTCTTTTGTTGCTTTGGCAGCTGGGTATTCCTTGCTAAAAAGAGCATTCCTGAAATATTGTGGAGCCATGATGGCTCCTGCAATTGCATTCTTCAGTTTATTTATGTTATACATCCTTCTCCTATGTGGTGTTTAAATAAGCAGTTACAACAGTGGAGCGCACTATCTATATACTAATTACAATTTACCATAATAAACACAACTATTAATCATGACTTCCATTTTTTTTATTCTAATAAACACTTGATTTAATCCAGGACACAGACAAGAGAATGATCCTCAATAACAAACACAGAGTATTTACTAATTATTTAAAGCTACTCATTAATTTATTTGAAGAATAAAGGTTAGAGGAACATTTCATTCATATAATTTACAGTAAATGAAAAACAAAAATGTTGGCTCTGGGAATTAAAATTTTCATGAAAATTTGCGGTGTCCTAAGGACCTTGGAATGCAAAGCTACACCTGTTCAATGAAAAAGTTTGTAATTTAATTCTCAGTCAGAGAACTCAAGCTGTGTGGTGTATGTACCTTACGGTAGGTAAGTGAGAAGAAGTATTCTGTTCTGCGCGCTCGGATTATATGGAAAGAGTATTTCTGGCTATGCTGCTTGTGCTCTGTCTACAGCAAAAGGAGATGTGACCTTGTGTCCCATCTTGGTGTCTCTTTGTTCTTTTTGATTTAGCTAATAGAATACAAAGATAGAAAATAGCAGCTTCTTGCAAGAATATAGAGCAAGAATATAGAGTTTGACTGAGAAAGGGNGGAAAGTAGCAGCTTCTTGCAAGAATATAGAGTTTGACTGAGAAAGGGAATTTCAGTTTTTGTTGTTGTTGCTTCAGGTGCATCTCAAGTTATACCCATCTCTATGAAACTTTTTCTGACCTGTCTACTGCAGTTCCCTTACACAGTTACTATTGTCTTCATTTGCCTCTGACTTTTGCAGTCTGTACTCATAATACTCTAGTTGCACTTAAATGTTCTCTTGTCTCGCTGTGTCAAACTTAAGTATTAAAACTTTTCTGGCTGTCGAGTGCTCAGTTTTGTTTAACAGATACATGATTTTGTCTTGCCTCTTTTGGAGTCTTCATCAAGAGCCTAAAGCATTTTGTCTCCTGAGCTGACGAGCAAATATTTTCTCTAATTTTGCTATTTAGTAATAACGCAGAAACATGCAGCTGTTCAGGTCTTAGGCTGCAGAGAGGGCCAGAGCCTTTCAGTGGTAGGAGGTGGCAGTAGTAAGAACAGTTGTGTGTGTTGTGACCGGTGGGATGATCTGCTCAGCCTGGTTACAGAGCTGCAAGAGGAAGTAGAAAGACTAAGAAGGCTGAGTGAGAGAAGAGATAAACCGGTGGAGCTAAGCTCTGCCCGCCCTAAGACAAGACCAGGAGTGCCTGCCAGGAAATAGCCAAGATCAAGGGGACCCTGTATCCTCCCCCAGCCAGACTGAAGGCAGCAGCCTAAATGAAAGGAATGAACGGAGGCCAGTCCATGCTCAGGGCAGCACACCAGCTTCCTCCTTGCCCACCCTGCCCCCTCAGGTTCCTCTGTACAACAGGTACGAGGCTCTGGACCTGGAAGGCCAGTGAGTGGAGGATACGGGGTAATGGGCCACCTACAGCAAAGCTATTTCCAGGGTCAGAAAGACCTACCTCTGGTATCATGACCAGCTCCACAAAGAAGAAAAGAAGTTTCCAAACTTCAAGGTAGCCTGAGTGGGACTCTGAGCAACCTGATGTAGTTAAAGATGTCTGTGCTCACTGCAGGGGAGTTGGATAAGCTGACCTTTTAAAGTACCTTCCAACCCCAACTGTTCTATGATTCTGCAATTCTGGGGAAGCGTGAAATGGAATGAGAACATACGGTGATAATTCATGAAAGAGAAAGGCTGTTAGAGAAAACTCTGCATACTAAGAAGTCTAGTCCTTTCATTTTAACAATGATATTTTTTTCATGGTGTTGAAGGGCTGATGTCACTGTTGGAGTACTGAGGAGGCTATGCATAAGTATAGAAGACTATGTGTAAGTAGTACACAGCTACTTTCCAGCAATGTGGTGGTAAATGTACCAAATACAGAGCACTACTAACTTTGCCTCTTGTCTCTACTGCCCTCTATCTGGAAATCCATATCTGGGCTGTTAAATCATGAAAACTAATGTACCTGAGGTGTGTGGAATGTGCTGATGCACTGAATGACTTTTGTGTAGTTTATTAAAGGGAGTATTCTTTAGTAAACTTCAGGAGTAGTATCCCAAACTGTGAAAATGGTTTTTGAAATCAAAATAATAAAAATATAAATCTAATAGGTGTCAGCTGAACAAAGATCCATTTTGGTTTCTATTTCTTGTTCTTATAAATAATTTCATGCCTGTTGTGTCACAGGTTTCTAAACTTCCAGAGAGAAGAGTGTGACCTCTGTAAAATATGTTCTGAAACTAATTTGTATTTGTTCACTCTGAACTCAGTTACTTTTCAAGTTGTAAAATTTGGATTTTGACTCCTTGCAGTAGTGCAATGTGCGCTAAATTTTAAAAACTGCATTCCAAAAGCGTTTTTAAAAAATCCTGTCTGGAGTGACTAGATCATTCTCCTAAATTATGGCAGAGGAAGCAGTGCACTTTGAAAAGCATTTGAGATCTGTTGTAGAAATGACTCGTTCAGTTGTATGGCTTATAACTGGCAGATGGAACTTTTGTTTTTATATAAGCGTAGCAGGATAGGTATTCAGTGATAATCCATGACAGAGAGATGTTAATTTTTATGACATGATGATCCAGAATGTTCAAGGCGGCTTTTTTGATTGGGTTCGATTGTTTGTTCGTTTTTGTCCATAGGAAAGGCACTGTGGAAATGGTAGTAATTTTTCTTGTCTCGGTGAAATGTGCTGTAAAATGTAGAAGAAATATTCCTACACCTACATCATACTTGCTCTTCCTCCTTATCTTTGCATCATCAAATTAAAAAAAAAAGTAAAATCCAGAGTAGTTTTGACCCATGTAGCTCCTTCAGTCAGTCAAATTTAAAAAAACCCTATAAATAAATCTTACCGAAGGAGTAAAAAAAAAAGAAAAGATCTGTCTGCATGTCTGTGGAAGCAGAGGGTTCCGGTGGGATCTTGTTCCTTCTGTGAGTTTTTGTGACCTCTAGATGAGCTGAAAGTTGTACATGAATACATAGGCAAGCACCAGCGAGGCAGATGTTACACTTACTGACCTTGACTCACTGAAACTGGTAATCGGTTTGGCTGTCATTCATTGTCCTTTTGAGACTGTCTTGCAGCAAATGAATGCCAAGCAGACATATTCGATCCTGCAGGTCCTGCCAGAAATTAGGTTTGGACTTGGATAGTTTGGAATGAATCCAAGTCGAGTTTGACAACAAAGGGAGGGCTGCTGCAGTAACACGTGCAAATGATGCACTTCTCAATCTGTGTGTGTGCTCCAGAACAGGGAGCCATTCCCTGCCTTTCCCTCGACCATGAGTACGAAGGCAAAATAGGCAATAATACATTTATGCCGACAAACTGGCCACTGAATTTGAGATTTTGTAGCCTAATGAATAAGTCCTCTGTGTTTCACTTAAATAAATCAGTAGTGACCAGCAGCAGAAGACTTCTGCTTTGAAATTTGGAAATTAGAATAGGATCAGAACACACATATTAAATAGTAAGATAAACATTTTCTCACACAGCTAATACTACCTTCTTTACTTTAATGACCCACTAGCTAAAATATGTTTGATAAAAAGCAAATTTTTTGTATTTCTTAATCAGATTATTGTTTTCTTTCATTAATGGTTTTCAGGGGTGCTGCAGTAGTGCATGAGGATGAACAATACTGCACCTGCAGGTACTGGATAGAAGGAATGTGGCAAGAGAAGCATAATAATGTTCAAGGACCAGAGCATATGAGGACTTGTAAGACTTCAGAAGCTGCAGTAGGATAGTAATAGCAGGTAGGTTCCTAGAGAAGTAAAGGATGGACCCCACTAAAAAAAGGTAGAAATACTGATGAAAAAGTTGCGATGAATTAGTTGGGAAGATGTGACGTTGCATATGATGAGGAACCACGTTCTTTTTCACCTTCCTGAATAAAGGGGGGATAGATACTCCTTAATTATTTCCTCTTTTCATCAACCAGTTATATCCAGATTGTGGATCAGTCAGTCACCTTCTCAGCGTATAAAGCAAGAGAAATAATGTAAAGTCCAATTTACTGGTGGCCTAGTTTTGATATCTTCTCAGCCTCCCTCACATGCTACTTGCTCCATCCTCTTTATTTCTTTGATGTTTGTCATCTTCTAGATTTTAATCAAATTTCTAAGACTACACAAAGTGGTAATGATAAACTGGATGGTGTATTACAAATACAGGATAAAATCATAAGATTGGTACAATAGCAAAGCAGGAATCCACCACGAATGCTGCAACATTCACAAGCACATTTGGTCACTGAATGTGCAATGTAAACCTGTTTTGTGCACGCTGTTTGAAATATAGATGTTAGGGTTTCCTATTACTTCTAGTACAGTGACTATTTCACCTAACTGTATGCTTACATTTCCAATCCAAATTGCATCTTAGTGTTTCTTTTTGTATGTTACAGTAGAATTTATTAGAGTGATGCTGAGACATAAAATGACCTCACTAGGCTTCTCTTTCCTCCCTTCTTTTTTTTTTTTTTTACAGAAATCTATTGATTTCAAATTATTTCTTATGTTTCTGGTTTGTGATACTTATGTATTCTTAACCATAGCACATCACTTTCAGTACATGCTTTCTGAGAAGCCATTTGTCTGCCTGCCTCTGATTCTACTGTGAGGTCTTTTTCTATGCCTTTTGTTACTATTGCTGCCTTTTCCTGAAGCCGCTTAGATTTGGGTGGAGTTACTGTTGACACTCTTCCATAAAAAGATGGCCATAACTAGGATCTTTCAAAGTTCAAAACTGAGGGAGCAGTGGCTTTGAGGCTCATCTAGGCAGATGCTGCATTCTGGTACTGCTCTTTGATTTAGGTCTCCATGGCATCTCTAAATTTCTCTAGCGCTTGGCGTCACGTAGGCCTGTGCCTCACAGCCATCCAGCAGCTCAGCAAAGCAAAATATGCTGAGTGTAAGTTGAAAGTAGAGTGAAAAAATGATGCACAAAAAAAAAAGACGAAGGTAGAAGATGAATGGTATACAACAAATATAATGGTATGGACTGGAATTTAGACTGCAGGACTGTAATTGCAGCTTGCAGCCAAGGAGCAGATAGGACAGCCCATCAGGAAACCCATCATGGCCCTTTTTCAGTCAGCAGTTTTGTATGTGCTGATCTGTTCTTCCAGCATAACTGTACTTGGCCAAGAGGGTCGTAATGTGCTTTACAAGTAGTTACTTCCCTAACTGTGTTGTGCTGGACAGCAGGGTTGGCAAAGAAAGTCTGGGCAAGCAACCTGCTGCCCCTGTGTTTCCTGAGGAGAGTAACTGGAAACAGTGATCTTACCTCAAGTATATTAGGGTAATTCCTTAATTACTTTGACCTTCAGTTGTCTTTCCATTACCAGCAGTGGACTGGTAAAATACAGGATTGAGGAAAAGATGCACAGTCCCGTTTCTAAAATACTGCAGTGCATTTGGAAATTACTACCTGTCCTTTACTGCTGTGCTGATCAGTTGACCTCTCAGTGTTATAAAGTCTTCCAAGTGTTATTTGCCTTGCCATGTGAGGTTTACATGTTGGAGCAGAACTACAGTTGGCGATGACATACTCTGTTAGTAGTGCAACATCCAATTTTTGATGTCATAGTTTGAGAGCGCTCTCCAGTCATAGGAGTTTCAGTGCTATTTGCTAACCCAGGCTACTTCTTATTCCAGAGCTTTTAGCCTCTGTTTCCATGTCACTGCTGAGTGCAGACATGATCCATGCTGGTTAAAAAGGTATGCAGAAAGATGAAAGGAAATAGCTTTTAGACAAGGGTGAAATAGTGCCTCGCTTGTGCCTCGCTTGTATCCATGAATGTGCTTTTAACTTTGAGATTTTATGCAAGGATTGGATTTTTTTTCAAAGAAAATTTGCTGAGGATTTTAAGATTTACAAAAATGAACCTTAAGAGCATTATTAATAGTAAATGTATTTACATTGTAAATACACTATGCATAATATCATATGGGGGTAACCCAGTCAATTTCCCTTTTAACCTAACAGCTCTATTTAAGAAGTTCAATTTCCCTCATTCTCTTGCCTTTTTTCCCAGTTGTATGTTCTTACTAGAAAAATAAACCTGCTAAAATCTTAGCAGCAGAAAACCAGCCCAGAGTGATAGGCAGCTAGAGTCCTCTGAATCCTGCCCTGCCTGAGACCTTAATCTTTGCTTTAGAATGAACATTTTTTTAAATATGGAAGACAATTCCATCTCTGAAAAGCCGTGATCCTACAGCTTTCTGCAGCACAAGCTCTCAGTTCTGAAAGAGAAAAAAAAAAATAGGAAAACACTTCTGTGTGCTTAGAAAATTAGAAGCGAAGTGGAGTGATACCAGAGAAGTCCAAGATTGCAGTTTAGAGAATTAAAGAAAAAGTGTCAATGTTATTTTTCCAGGCTCTTTGGCTCAGATAAAAGATTCCCCCAGTGTTTGTTTATTCTCCATATATTATGCTTTTCAGAGTGACATTTATTGTTGGTCACGAATGTGTGCAGCAGTTTGCTTTACTTTTGTTTATTTTGTCTGGGAAAAAGCATTAGCTGAGTTGTACTTTACAGAAGAAATGTTATTGTTGGTCCTACCCATGCAGTTTATTTGTCGAACCAAGCATTGTTAGTGTCTGTGAATGTCAGAATCACAGAGTGGTAGGGTTGGAAGGGACCTTTGGAGATAGTCTAGTCCAACCTGCCTGCCAAAGCAGGTTTGCCTAGATCATGTTGCATAGTAGCACATCCAGGCGGGTTTTGAAAGTCTTCAGAGAAGGGGACTCCACAACCTCTCTGGGCAGCCTGTTCCAGTGCTCTGTCACCCTCAAAGTAAAGAAGTTTTTCATAGATTCATAGAATGGTTAAGGTTGGAAGAGACCTTGAAGATGATCCTAATTCCAATCCCTGTGCCACAGGCGGGGCCACCTCCCTCTAGGCAGGTTGCCATAATTAATAGAATAACACACACTTTGGAGGGTGGCTTCAGGCACTAATCTTTTGCCCAATATACCCTGTGGTGACTCAGAAGCTTGGCTCCTGAAGTTCTTGAGCAGGACTGATGAGGAGATGGGCAACATAGCAAGCAGGGTCAGAAGCCGCATTTGCAGAGGATTGATCGCCAGTTACGCACTGATGGCGACAGCCCCTGTGTGGCAGAGTTTCCCAGCTGGTGAGGCTGTGGGACATGGCCCGGCCAGCTGGGCCACCCGAAGCTGCTGCGGGTCAGCCTACAGCTTGGTTGGAACTTGGCTTCAGCAGCATCTCGAGACGGACAGCCTTGCATCCTGCCAGGTAGGCCTGCATGCTGCGGGGTACGCACCTCTCTGCTTAGAGGAAAACAAGTTGGCAGAAGGCAGCTTGCTCAGAGTTGCTAAACTTAATCCTTAAAGCTTTCAGGAGCCCAACATTTTCAAGAACCTGATTGCATATGAGGAATCACGGCACAGCTTTGAATTCCACCACCAGTTTCGGAAACATGTGTCTTTAGGTTTTGTTGATCCTGGTTTGTTGTTCAGGTTTGTTGATCCTGGTTTCCAAAGACAGTTTACAATAATGGTGATTTCTTCAGCTACTGAAAACAATGGGTTTATTTTTAAGGGAAATGTTCTAAACCATTTATTCAAAATGGTAGATACTATAATTTGTAGAATGAATGTGACTTGCTCGATATGCATAAAATTCTTACAGACTATATTTCATTAAGAAAAAGACTAGGTAGAAACTGCAAACCGTTGTTTTCAAATATTTTACTAATGTTAGTACAATCTGGAAATTAACACTGTAAATATTTTTTGGTAATTTACCTTCCGTTGGGTAAATGCATACCTTTGGGTTAGTAAAATTATGTGTGTGTTAGTGGAAATAACCATAAATACGGACAGAAAAATGTTTTCAAAGAATAAGTTGTTTGGTGCTTGCTTGCAAATGCTTTCCCAGATTGAGGCAGTGAAGGTCATGAAGGGCTGTACCTTAAAAAAAAGGATATGAAGAAATAACCAGAAATTATATTGCAAAATCATACAAAAATACATATGAAATGTATATATTGGGATTTATGTTTTTTTTCCTAGATATTTGAAGTAGTTGCCAATGCTCAAATTCTTTTTGATCTGAAGTAGTAAAAAAAAATTAAGACATCTCTGTGTAGCAACGAGTAGCTAAAATAAGGATTGACCATGACTAGGTCAATCTGCATTGGAAACATTTTTCTTTTTATTTGTACCTGTGTTGGATTCTGCTGTTCCTTCCACCAAGTTCTGTTGCTTCTCCCAGAATCTGCAAATCTCATTTTTCCAGACCTACGTTATGAAGCAAAAGACGTAGCAGAAGGTAGTTGAAAACATAAGTAATTTTATTCTTGAATCATGCTACAAAATATGAGGCTTGAGGATTTTCTGTGAGATATGTGGAAGTGAAAACAGCTACACAGTCATTCCTGTAGGCTCAGGCTTGGCTTCTGACTAAACCCAAAGCTTTACTTGTTTGCCACAGCACGGTTGTTTTTCTCTTGTAGTGATGGCTGTTCCTCAGTCTGCCTTCTCAAGAATCCTACTAGGCCCTCTACACTGCAAATCTCACTTAGGTCTGTGGGATAAACTTTCTAATAGAAATATTCATTGGATGTGTCCCATGGTATAATTTTTTTATTGTTTGTAGCAGCAGAACTACTTCAGTTAATTTTTTTTCTCCCTCACCATCCATACAATTTATATCTTACTTTTTATAAAGAGAAAATGAACGCAAATGACTAAAGCGCTCTTACTTAAAGTAGTATGACTAAGACGTTAACTTTGGTTACTACTGGCAAGAGTAACGTCACCCATCCACGCTTTCTCTGTATTGAAGTAATAGATTTTTTTTTTAATTCATCTTAGCTGATTTTTTCTCACTTTTCTCCATGTGCCCGTCACTTCAGAAAAATTCCTGAGTCAACGTTGCCCCTCATTTTACAGAACTGAAAATGAGAAAAATCATTCAGCATGTTCAGCTTGTGTCTTTGCATTAAATCAATCTTGAGATAATTTATCCTTCCCATGAGCCTTGCAGATACACAGATTTCATTTATGCAGCTTCTTTGCAACTTTTTTCACAGCTTTAATTTGATTTGCTTATCCATGTGCTTCTACATGCTCGTGCTGGATCCTAGGCTTAATAAGATGCATGGCAAGTCTCCGTGATGTTTCAGGTACTCTGAGTAAATCAGATCATTAAAATACAGCTTAACCTAATAGATCACCCTGGAGTGTAAAAAATCCTTCTCCATATTAAAATGAACAAAGCTGTTTTCTTTAGCAACTTCCACAGCACTGGAAAAGAATCATTAAATTGTATGTGGAAAACCAGTATGAAATCGTGTGTTTAAAAGCTCACAGTTTTGACTCCTTTGTCCACATCATCATTTGGGATTTCATTTCAGGCAGGGACCATATTTTTTGATTTTGTGCACAGTATCCTGATGGATGGTTGGGGGCTCCTTGTTGCTATTGTTGCATGAATAGGCTTGGTTTGTAATCAGAAAAAAGTAATTTTAAAATGATTTATTATACAGTATTCCCGTCTAATCATGTTTACATATGCTAAGACCTTGGTCATGGATCTAAATGTATTAAAGGATGAACCAGAGATTTGTGTGCTTGGTAAAGCACATTTGAATGTATTTGCTTTGTCCGAAAGGTGAAATCGTCTCATAATTCGTTTGAGCCTAGACTGCAATGGCTGCAGCATCTCTCTGGGCCAGAGGCGCTGCAGGACTGTTCTGGTCCCAGGTCCAGAGCTGCCCAGCACCTCCTGTGCCTTGTGGGAAGCTTTCTGTTAAGACACGCAACCTGCTTGCTCATGTGGCTCATGGGCTCCCTTGCGAGCCAGAGAAGACATAGATACTGCCTTTCCAGAGCAAAGGCAATGCACTATTTCCTGATTTCTTCTGGAAAGAGGGGCTGCTGTTTTCCTGTCTTACCACAGCAGGGCAGACTGTTCTCTCCCTGTGTAGTGTGGTGGGGAAAGCTTGTTCATGACCACCAAGGACATGGCCAAGTCTGGACTCAGATGCCAGAGCACACAGGAGCACGTTTCAGGATCCTGATTCCTCACTTTCTGGACCAGGGTCTAGTCTCCCATTCAGCCTACACATGTATTATGGGTGACTGGTGCCAGACTGTCTTTTGCCCTGACAAGGGCACTGGGATACAGTAGAGGAAGGTCTCCAAACTTGTAAATTAAGAAGTTCTCAGAGGCCAAATGGAACACCAAGGAGACTTGATCTGAGGAGGATTGACTGGAAAGACAGAGATAAGAAAGTATTCTGCTAACTCTTCACCACGTCAGAGATTACATTGTAATTCTAGGGGGGGGAAAAAAAAGCTGTCATGGAGCATGGAGACACTACTGAACGCAACATTACAAGCACAAAAATGGATTAATCCTTCCAAAGACCTTTAAGATTGCAGCACCAGGTATTTCTTAATTGAGCTACTAGGTTTCAGTAGGCTGAAAACCAATTCCATTGCCTATTCTACTGTGATTTCTTGTTTGATGCAGTTCATGTTCAGCCTTGCTCTGTTGCTGTGTGTAGTTGATCACTGGTCAAGACTTTAATCCTATAATAGCGAACTGAAGTCATGTCAGCACTCAGATGCTGCTATGATCTGTTGCTGCTTTACCAATGTGAGCAATGTCTTGATCCTTAGGCCAGCCTGTGAAGATGTCCTACGTGGATGTACTCGTACCACCTACATGCAGTTTGTGCAGCATAGCAAGCACTAGACATGACCCTGGAGATTACTAGCAGAGCAATAGAATTGTCCATCTGAAAGAACAAGGACTGGAGCTGCTGCTTCACCGTACCTAGCATTAGTACTTCTGATTTAAAGATATATTCTACATACATTAAATCATTAGGACACCCAGTAACAGAGAGGAATTTTAGCAAAGAAAGAAAGATCGTTTTAGGAAAAAAAAGATAGTCTGTCTACTTTGTCACCATGCTTTCTTTCAGGTATACCAGCCCGACTCTAAGCCAACATCAGATCTCAAAAGGATTCATGAATCTAAGATCTGAAGTGCTTCTTTCTCTAAAAGATTTAAAAAAATTATAAAATCAGAATATAAGTCAGAGGCTTAAACAGTAAATTCATTAGGAGGGAGACAGGAAAAAAAACTACAAATATGCTCTGGTCAAATACTTGTTTGGTTTTGGTTAGTCTATTTTCTAATACTTAAAAAAAAGCCCAAATCAATTTTCAAAAATACAGAAATTACGTGGAAACCTCATTGGCAATATCTCTGCCAAAGAAGAGAAGGTCAGATTTGAAATATCTGTTGGTTTAATGACAAAGGTCGTTTTTCTGGATCTCAGACATTGCACACTTGTACAGGACGTGAGAGGAAGGCTCACCAGATTCCCTTCGGAAAGAATATTTCCATGAAAAATTTCATGGTGCAATCCAATTAGCTTTTTTGAAGCTGCAAAGCTCTTCACGAAAATAGCTTATTGAGTTCATGTGCATTGAGCAGTTCAAGTGAAAAGCCATCAGTGGAACTGAATTAAAACCATAGAGCCAAGGTCTCTCTTAGTATAAATCATGTCTATTGCTGTAATAAACCAACATGTAACAGAAGCAATTCTTCACACCACTGAGTTTTTGGCATGGGAGCTGGTCCCAGAATCCAAATCTTACTCCTTCAGATTCCATATTTCTTACTATGTAGGAAAACCTAAACTACAATATGCTATAATTATTTTGTGACACTTGAGAATAGAATATATGTGACCTAGGGTCTAAAAAAACCTAAAAAAAGTTGGGATTTATCTTGTTTGTCTTTTTTAATGGTCTTGGTCATGCTAGCGAATGGCATTTTTTTTTTTAATCTGTAAAATGCAGTGAGGGTATTGTACCATGTCCTCATTTTACCAGTTGGAGTTTCTTTCTTTTTTCATAGTCATAAAATATATGTCAAGCACTATGAGCAACTCCTTTACGCCTTGCTTGCAGTGCTGCAATTAGGATCATACTGTGTCATATTCGAAGCTCAGTGACTGTTAAATATGCTACGCCCGCATCACGCTAACTACTGTATCAGTCATTTTGGATGACCCCCTTGAAAATTGCTGCCAAAAGTTTATATGTCAGAAATCACTTTCAAAATGCTTATGAAGTGAAGAATTTTCACAGCTCTTTACCTACTCAAATACTAAAACCTGTCAGTCAACGAAATCAGGCTCGACAGTTTATATTCCAAGACTCGCTATTCAAAGATTTGCTTGAGAAGTTATTCCTATCATCTGTCAGCAATTGGGTTCTGTGTTTAGTCAGTTGCTTGCTTTTATATTGTAATAACCACTGGAAGTTGCTACAAAAGATCTGCCAGAACCCTTGGTATTATTTTTAAATGGGATGAATCAGGGACGTGTACATCAGCACTGCGGTACTTGAACCTTGTCTGTTACGTGAGATGGAAATTCAGTCCTTGCCCAGGTGTGTGGCTGTTTCTTTCAGAGCTCTGCACTGTTTCATCAGCATCTTCAGTCCCAAGTGAGAGCAAAAATATGACTCGGGTATTGAACACAGGAGATTTATTTTAAAAGCACTTAACAATTGATAATATTTTTAGAGAAGGGATTTAAAGAGTTTTTTAAGTATTAAGAATTTGAACTGTAAACTTATAGGATAAGAGACTTGATTGATGACTGAAACATCTCTTTAATTTTCTGGAAAAATACGCTAACCTGCTCTGCTATAGATGGGAGTTCAGTAACATGGCTTAGGTCCAAACCTAAACCTACAGAGTGTATATAGTTGGATTTTGGTGTTTATTTATTTGATAATAATGATAAT
>VWZK01010574.1:0-10616 GCA_013396935.1 Baryphthengus martii
GGGGGAGGAAGGGTGGGCACAATAAACAGGGTCTGAAGGCAGCCCCTGGGTGTGAGCTGGAAAGTCTTCATGATGCGTTTGGAACAAATAATCTTTCCAGTAATGTCATTTTTTGCCACGCTGATTTTTAAATTTAAAAATACCTTGGCTACTTCATTTTATTTTTTTTTAAACCCAGCACAGCAGACACTTTGGGGAGCGGGCAGAAGTGCTCCCTATTTTTTATATGTATCAGCAGCTCACAAGTGCAAGAAGTTGGATTTCCCCCTTGTTTTTTCTACAAAACGCCATATGCTAGATTTCCTCAAAGTATTTTCAAACTCTGAATCATTTCCCAGGGGCAACACTTTTCCTCCAGCTTTACCCACAGCTGCTCTAGTTATGGCTAACAGAAAAAGCCCCAGTAACAGACTGGCTTGGGCACAGCCCACATTTAGTGCACCGCATCAACAGATTAACAGACGGACAAACTGTCACTTGCAACTCAGAGGGCCACAAAACCACCCAGATGCCTAACTGTGCATGGCTGAGTGACACTTCGGGGTTTTTTTTCTTTTTTTTTAAACTTTATCTGACAACCTCGGGAGTGTGTGGCAAGTATCAGGCGTGCCTCCAGAGTAAATACATCCACTCTAAAAATGGGTCAAGTACCACCCTGAAAAAAAAAATAAAATGAAGGGAATTGCCTGTTCCCTCCAGGTGCAGGAGCAGGGGCATGCGTGTCCCGGCGCTGCTACCTCCCCCGACCGCCGCTGGTGTTCCGTGGGTGGGTACCCTTCTGCCACCGGTGACACCCGCACCCAGCAGCTCCTTGGTCACCACACGGCAAGGTCCGCAACCGCTCCGCCCCTACCTTGTCACGCTTCAACAGGTCCAAGATGTAGCTGAAGCGGTTGCTGTCCGCGACTGCTGCCATGGCCCCACGCTCCAGGCGAGATAGCCAGCCTGGCCAGTCCGGCGCTCTCCGGGTGCCTTGCAGCCGTTGTGGTGCAAGAGATGCTCTTCTTGCCTCTGCTCCACCCTTCCCCCGCCCACCTTCCACCTTCCAGGATCATGCTCACAGGACTGAGGATGCCCATGAAAACTGCACACGCACTGGCAGACTGACAGGGCACATCGATGTGCCCAGAGGCACCATCTCTGCTCAGGTGCTACAGGCACAAGAGCTGTGTCAAAGCTGTCGAGATTATATCTATTTGTGGTCTTCCGTAATCTCAGTGTTGCTGGATAAATTGCTCTTGATCTTTGCTGAGCCCATAGCGTGGGGCTCATGGCTCAGACAGGTCTGCCCAGAGCAGGATCGAAGGTGGGCATGCCTCTTTCCAAATAGGCTTGTTGAAGTTGGGTGTATGCTGTGGTACAGCATGACACATTTATTCCCAGGCTCCATCTGCTTTTCTTAAATTCCAAGCTTTTGTTTAGATTAAAAATTGTGTCTGAACACATCAACAGAGAAGAGTATCTACAAAAGTAACGTGCATGATTATGTGTGTGATCTGTCTTGTGTGTTTGCATTTGGCTGGTAATGTGTCTGTGGAGTAACTCAAACAGGAAGAAGACTTCCTATCATCTGTTTTTCTGCAGCTCAGGCCTGATGCTGCCAGTGAAGATGAGAAGGATACAACATACCCGTATACAACTGTGGCAGAACTGTTCCTAGCAACTCAAGTACCCTGTGCTGCTTGTGGAAGGCAACCCTCAAGTGTGAATATTTCACACTAGGCAAGAGGGCCAGCTGCCAAGAGAGGCACTGTAAAATTCCACCCTGACACAGTGGGCAAGGGACCCTCACAGGAGGGCTAGGGAATGGTGTTTGAGATGTTGCAGACATCACACCTCTGCTCCATGTCTCTCTCCACTCCCTATGGCTGCAAAAGCTTGTTTCTGGTGGAGGCATCACAGGTGACTTCAGCCAGCAGCTGTCTCATTTCTTCCTCCTCTGGTCTCAATTTACTCCAAACCCAAAGGCCCCATCCACCCTGAGCACCTGTGGGAGATGGACTGGTAAACGACCAGTCTGCTGCTCTCTCACCTACTCTTTCCCAAACTGAGAAGTGGAAGGGGACAAGCCACCCTTAACGCTGTAGCTATCAGGTAGCCCATGAAGCACATCCACCCTGCTTGTTGAAAACATACCAAAGGGTATTTTGTAACGGTATAATGTATCCCTACGGAGGCTGTATTTCTAAGGCATACTGATGCAGTAGTAACGTAATCCCAGATTCTCTCTACAGGTTACTCACTGAAACAATATACCCTTTCTTTCTCAGGAAATGGGACTCATGAATAGCTACCAGACTTTTCTGTTACTTGATACTGCACAATCATATACATCAGATGACTTATTAGTCAAATAGCTTGTTATTGAGAATTAGTCTTTCAGCTTTCCATGCATTCCTTTTGTGCAAACAGCCCAGGAATAAACAATGGGCAGCGGCATAGGGGACCATCAGCTCTCATCACCCATACAGCTAAGAGGTCCTCAATACATAATTTAACTTCATGTGAGATATTTTCTTCTCTGATGTAATTCCAGCTCACCAAATGACACTCGTGTAGGAAATTTTTGCTATTGTAATTTCTTTGGGCCGGTGTGGAGCACTGTCAAAGAGCAGAGCTGGCTGGCCAAGGCTGGGGCAAGGGACGGCCTGAAGGAATGCTTCACTTCCCCCAGATGGCTCAAGTCCAATAGTCATTTGCAGGACACCACACTGGTGGTGGCCTCAGTAATAGCAGCACTCCCATATCAAAGAAGGTTGTACCACAGTATCAGTGTGAATCTCCAAACAATAACCAGCAAACATACCTTTGACCTCACTGCTCAGTAATGATAGGCTGTGTGAAAAGCCAAGGAGTTTACAACCCTTTCTGCTTCACAGTGCAAGAAGACAATGTGCAAGGGTTTACTCTACTGGAACCCTTTCTGCTGGAGGCATGTCTGCACCTGAATCTCACTGCAGCTTTGTTGTGCTCACGTTAAACAACCTCCAACAACTTTCTCCCGAAGCCTGTGAGACAAGGGTGTCCCCTGGTGCGCTCACTGTGAACCTGCTCTGAATCGATGCATTCTCTGGCTGTGAATCACACCAGTATTTTGAACTATGTGCTCTGAATTTTCAGCTACTGTCTCATGGCAGGTTTTTTTCCTTCATCAGTGTGTTTTTTTTTTTCTATTTCTTCCTTTACTTTGTGCTACACACTGTAGGTTATGGCCAGCCTGAGCTGAAATTCAAGGCCTTGGGACAGAAATGATGATTCCTGGCTCCCCTCCCTTCATCTTCTCATGTCCTGCTTCCATAAATTGATCAACACCCAAGTCACAGCTCAGTTGTCCTGTCTTCCAGAGCAGGGAAGTGCTGTGTTTCTCATTAGAGTGGTCTGTAAATATAAAGAGATGTAAATGTAGCTCACATCATGAAGTCAGCAAGGGCAAGAAGAATATGAGAGAAGATGGAAAAAGCTAATGGTTCTTTCATGCTCTTTGGGGTGGTTTGGTTTCAGCCTTAGCTCATTTAGCAGTCCAGGTTTGGGTGGCTGCCAGTGATAGGCAAGCAGGAGGATGCCTCAAACCGCTTTTGCATTGATTTCACGATTTCAGCAATGGCATCCTCCCAGAGAGCTCTTTTCTGAATGATCCTGGCCCCTATATGACAGCGTTCTCTGCTATCAGCCCTGCAGAATAGTGTATTTCTGCTGAGTCCTGCAAGCTAGGGCAGAGTCTTGTATATAATGTTCAGTATCACTAACAAGAGCTGCCTCCATAGATCCAGACTAGCTAGGAATTTGGGACTATTCTCTGCAGCATATACTGATTCCTGCAGCCATTCTGAGGGCTCCTGTTTATGTCCCCTTGAGTGGAAGACAGTTTCTGCTAACCTTTGTCTTGAGTGACTGCAGGCTGACAGGGGAATGTGCACTTGGAAGGCTGGAGACAGATGGAGGAGGCTTTGTACTGCAGCTGGTGACCCAGGGACTTTAGCTCCTCTTGGTAACTGGTCGCTGTGTTTTACACAACCTTTATTGAGGTAAGTTGTATGTCAGAAGAAGCTGGTAGCTCCTCACCTCTTCCACAAAAATCACAGTTATGCAGTTGCCTTTCACACTTTTCCTCCTTTTGTTTCTTCTCTCAATTTGGCTCCTTTCTGTGGAACCAGGATGTCTGAAATTGGATGCAAACATTTGGCTGTCATGAAAATTATCAATCTCAGAGTATGTTATATTACATTAAAATGACTCAGTAGAAGCATTTTACTTGCATTCTATCACTTAAACTTGAGTCAGGTCTCAAAAAAACCAAGGATCCCAGGCCAGATTATCAGCTGATGTAAAGTAATTTGTATGGTTTTATATCAGTGGAAAAACTGGCCTTGTATTGCAGTCCTGAAATGTCATGCAACAGAGGCCTCTGTCTTGGCTCATTGGTACAGAAATTACAATATAAAGGAAAATAGTGTTTCCTGACCTGTGAATTATGTCTATTCTCCTAGGACAGCAGTGACAGCTCTCGATTTTCTGGTCAATCTCGTCTCCATCGTAGTTTCTACTTCTGAACTAAATCTGATCAGTGAAGCCTGCTCAGATGCTCTTTTATTTCTTCTTCTCTAGGATGGTGAGGTATTTTCCCATTTCTATTATACAGGGAATCTACTCAAGCACACATCCTTGGCAACTGTTTAGCACCCTGAGGGAGGGACTCCTATCACTGTTCACCTCTACACTACATTTGAACTTGGTGGCCATCATTACCTGAGGAAATCTACTTCAAGAGTGTTTGAAACCAGTTGCAGATGTCAATATGGGCAGGACTGCCACAAATAGTTCAGTACAGAGGAGAGAAGGAGTGCTTCCATTTAATACTATGCAGCGTGGAATGGATCTCTGTAGACATACTTCCATCTCAGAGGACTCTGATATCACTGACAATTGAAATGCCAGAGCAATGGAGATGCAAGAAGGTTATGTTAAAGGTGGTGGAAACCTATGCCAGTATTCAGTATGAGCGACTTCTGTGTAAAATTGTACGTTTGAACAAACATTTGAAATCATGAAAAAAATTGCTACTTAAAGGCATATCCAAGTGTGCATGCCTTTGGTAAAAAAATGGCGTAAACCAGATGAGACTTTCTGATGGCTAGAAAGGTTTTACAAGCAGGACGAATAAGACCAAATTGCATTTCAAAGCTCACAGTACCTGCATGCAGACCTAAACCTCTCCCTGCAATAAACCCCATACCCATTTAGACATCACAGGAAGATTTATTTTTTTTCCCTCACATTCACACCTCTGCTGCTCCAGGGAAGAAAAAGGAGCACAGCTATCTGCAGTTTCTTGGTGAGCAGTCAGGGAACTGTCTGCTTTTGCATCTCTTCCACATTCAGCTGAGTTCCCACCAAGGGTACCTCAAGCAGACACACTCTTGCACCTTCTCACTTACATCTGTGTTTATAAATCCCACTCAAGATTCAGATTTAGCCTGTGATTTCCTGGGATCCCAAGATGTCTCTGTGACACAGCTGCCAACTCACACCTTCACTTTCTGTGGGAGAACTTGATTTTTGCCTCTTCACTGTCTCTAGCCTTCCCTAGGGATCAAATTTTTACTCATCATCACCACAGACTGAAACATGGTTTTATTTATTTTTATATGCTTTGTTCTAATACTGACAAAACCAAAAAGGTGAGTAAACCCGTAATACTAAATATGGCAAATAAACAGCAACAATCGGCACAAGATACTGACGCAGTTCTGCTGCTGCTCTGTGGCTAAGTCAACATTATCCATTGCTAATAGCCAGTAGAAAGAGTGCCATCCATAGACTGTACCTCTTACTGTCTTTACTTATGGCTCTTGGTTCTCTGGCAAAGGCAAATGTAATAAAATTAAATGATGAATTTCAAATCCACAATATTTTCGACAGATTTTTTGTTCTACTCTGCTCAGACCTTTTGGAAGTCAGAGATAGCTACCTCTAGGCTTTTTGTCTTCCTCCATCTAAAGACTTCCATCCAAATGCTGTAAACATATTTGTTCAGTAGTTGTAGGGCACAAACACAAAAAATGAAGTGCAGAGTGAAAATTGCATCTGTACTAAGTGAAAAATTATCTTTATGTATAATTTCTTTCCAGTTTGTCCCATGTGACACTAGCACAGTATCACATGCCCCTGGGAACAAACTCATTTAAGAAATATGGGTTAAGTATGTAGACTGCTATTAATATTTGATGTATTGAGTATGTTATTAGATATTTATAAGGAATCAGCTAAAGTATGTAATGATGCATGCCATGAATATGTAATGTAATTGCCATTTCTTGTTGCAACCACAGTTAATCAAGTTTGACAATATAAAGAGAATTTGGGGTATCTAGAGTTTTAACAAATATTAATTGAGCAAAACACAGCAGGCTTGAGTCTACTAATTTCTACTAATCTACTAATGCTATTCATTTACTTAAAATAATGTGTCTAATGAAGAAATCAGAGACATGCAAATCGGAAAGATGAGCACTGCTGAGATCTGCATGCAAATGTGGCAATGTATGTTTTAGTGATTTTATGTGCTCTGCAGAAGGGGCAGGTCTGTTACAGCAAAGACTCAAGAAGGCAGCTTAGACATGAAAGCTTTTCAGACTCAGCTGGCCTTCAGAGAGCATTATGCCTCTCTACAAAGCTTGTCCAATTTATGCATTCAAGGTTTAAATGCATCAGCTGGGCTCCTGCACTTTTCTTTCAGCTTAACTACACCAGGATTAGGTTTGAGTTAACTTTCGTTTTTCAAAATGGCATGCCTCATGTTCCTGCAATGAAATTCTTCCCCTGCATTTACCCAGGGGTTAATTCAGTCTTTAATTCCCACTGGAAGTGAATTAAGCTCCACACAGAATGAATTTGCACAGTGAGGCTGGTGCAGACCCCATTGTGCCTCTGCCTGAACCGGACCACTGCTGACCCTCCTGGCATCACACTGCACCAGAATGAGCCTGCCCTTTTATCTGGGTGTCCTCCAGGCTTCCAAAGATCTCCAGGCTCTTAACACCAATAACCTGCTTTTAACACCAGTATCCAACTGGCATCAGCATTTAGGCAGATGTCACACTTCTGGACTACCTGTCTGCAGCACTGAAGCACAGCGGGAGCACTGGGGTAGCAGGCCTGGGAGGCAGCACCATGCCAACAGGAGTTCCTGCAACTCTCTCCCCCTCTGAAGGCTGACAAAGGTGCTGGTGACCCCTCAAAGAACCATTGGGTTAAAGAAAGTTGGCTTATGTATATAAAAACATGTGCAGCACAGAACAAGAGTCCAAAAATGTCACTTACGGGAGTCAAAACAAAGCAAATTGTTAATAAGAAGCCAAGGGTGGAGTGCAATGACTCCTACTCCCTAGTCCATGGTACAGAGCATGGGATTGGATTTCGGACAGTGATTTGTCCTGAATGTGAGGTGGATGCCAAGGCTGGCCAGCACTATTTGGGGCCAAAACCCCCAAATCATGGTTCTACTTGGTTCCTCACATGTGTTGGGGTGCAGGACAAGCCAAGCACCACAAGATGCAGAGACAGGTGCAGCATGTAATATAAGAGAGCCATAGCCCCAAGTGCTTGGCTGTTGCTCTGCACTGCAGTGCAGAGTAAGTTAGTACATATCTACGTGAACTTGGTCACTTTAAATCTGGCTGAGGCTGTCAAGGGTGACAAAAAGTGCTTCTGTAGGTGTGTCAGTGAAAAAAGGAAAATTAAAGAAAATGTGTGCTCCCTTAAGAACAAAAGAGGATACCTAATTACCCAGGATATGGAGAAAGCTGAAGTGGTTAACAACCTTTTTGCCTTGGTCTTCACTGGCAAATACTCCAGCCACATCACTCAAGTTGCAGAAGGCAAAAACGGGGACCAGAAGTTTGAAAAACTGCCTGCTGTAGAAGATAAGGATCAAGACCTTCTAAGGAATCTGAAGGAGCAGAAGTCTGTCGGACCTGATGAGATCCTTCTGGGTCCTGAGAGAACTGGCGGATGAAGTCGTGGCACTCTGGTGAAATTTCTGCTAATTGGAAAAAAAGAAAACATTACCTCAGTTTTTAAAAAGGGGAAAAAAGGAAGACCCAAGAACTAAAGGCCAGTCAGTCTCACCTCTGTGACTGGAAAGATCCTCCTGGAAACTGTGCTGAGCACAAGGAAAATAAGGAGGTGATTTGTGACAGCTACCATGGCTTCACTAGGGGCAAATTGTGCTTGAGAAATTTGGTGGCCTTCTATGACGGAATTATAGCATTGGTGAATGAGAGAACACTGTTCCACACATCATCCTTGTCTCCAAATTGGAGAGACATGAATTTGACAGATTGACCACTCAGTGGATAGGGAGTTAGTTGGATGGTCACACTCAAAGAGTTGTGATCAACTGCTCAATGTCCAAGGCGAGACCAGTGATGAGTGGTGCTGGGAACATCTTTGTCAGCAACATGGACAGTGGAATTGAGAACACCCTCAGAGAGTTTGAGGGTGACACCAAACTGTGTGGTGCGGTCGACACACTGGAGGGAAGGGATGCCATCCACAGGAACTCTGACAGGCTTGAGAGGTAGGCCCATGCAAACTTCATGAAAGTCAACAAAGCCAAGTGCAAGGTTCTGCATCTGGGTTGGGGTAATGCCAAGTGCAAGTACAGGTGGAGCAATGAGTGGGTAGAGAGCAGCTCTGTGGAGAAAGACTTGGGGGTGTTGATTAACAAGAAGCTCAACATGACCTGAAAACGTGTGCTTGCAGCTCAGAAAGCCAACTGTATCCTGGATCGCATCAAAAGAAGTGTGACCAGCAGGCTGAAGGAGGTGCTTCTCCTCCTCTACTCTGCTCTACTCTCATAAGACCCCACCTGGAGTACTGTGTTTAGGTCTGAGGCCCCAACACAAGAAGGACACGAACCTGATGGAGCAGATCCAGAGGAGGGCCATGAAGATGATCAGGGTACTGGAGCATCTCTCCTAAGAAGACAGGCTGAGAGAGTTTGGGTTGTTCAGCCTGGACAAGATAAAGCTCCAGGGAGACCTTTGTCCTGGTTTGACTTAGAACAGAACAATTCTGTCCAGTGATTTTACTTTTCAGCTCAGTTCCTTTAATTAACTGCACTTTCTGAAGATAGCAGCCTGTTTTGGTTGGCAGTGCCTGCTGCTAGCAGTGATAACACCCGATGTTTGGAGTTAGTACCAGGAACTGGTGTGCAGACCAAGGCCACTGCTAGATCCTGTGTACCGCATTGNCCACCGGGACAAGCCCTGCTATAACCCCTTCCCCCTTCGAATCTAGTTTAAAGCTTTCCGAATGAGCCCTGCTAATTCCTGCCCTAGTCTCCTTTTGCCCCTGTAGGATAAGCCTACTCCTCGTTTGACTGTCTGAACTGATGTCTTATAAAACTAGCCATTATCAAAGAATCCAAAGCCCTGCCTGAAGCACCAGTCTTGTAGCCAATCATTCACGGCCTGAATTCTCCTATTCCATTCCACATCAGCACCCGAAAGTGGAAGGAGGGAAGAGAAAACTACTTGTGCCCCAGATCCTTTCACCAGCCGTCCCAAGGCCTTATAATCTTTCTTCATCGCCTTCAGACTATGGGATGTGGCTTCTTCTCCACCTGTCTGGAAGATCAGCAGTGGGTAATAATCAGTTGGGCGCACCAGGTTGAAGACCCGCCTGGACACCTTCCTGTGTGATGTCATTTAGGTTCCTGCTCTGGCAGGGGGATTGGACTTGATGATCCTTTGAGGTCCCTTCCAATCCCTAACATTCTGTGATTCTGTGATTCTGTGATTCTGTGACTTTAAATCGGAAGAGGGTGTATTTAGATTAGGTGTAAGGAAGAAGTTCTTCACTGTGAGGGTGGTGAGGAACTGGGACAGGTTGCCCAGCGAGGCTGTAGATGCCCTGTCCCTGGAAGTGTACAAGGCCAGGCTGGATGAGGGTTTGAGGAACCTGATCCAGTGGAAGGTGCCCCTGCCTATGCGAATGAGGTTGGAACTAGATGATCTTGAAGATCCATTCCAACCCAAACCTTTCTATGATTCTGTGATTCTATGATCACAAAGGTGATATGCAGAAGCACCAGTGATGGGAGTTTGGGCCCTATCATAGGCAGAAAAGCAATTAAGCACTATTCTGGTGTCTCTAGAAAAGGAAATCTCCCTGGTTTTCCATGCAAATTTCTTTTCATTCCTGTGACTTCTACAGGCCCCTTGATAACTTCAACAGTTCTCCTTCACATATTTAAAAAGGGCTCCCTGGTGCAGCAGCCTAACTGAGTGGAACAGATTCAGCTATAGTGCTCTAACTTCACGGAAGCACAATCACTTTGGTCAGCTGTGAAGGAGAGGAAAGTTGAATGCATGTTGGTCTGCCAAGGTTAGCTCCTCCCAGCATTCTCCCTAAATAACTTCCTAGCAAAGGATTTCAAACTCATTAAAGACAAACCCTTCTCCTACTAGCTAGAAATATTGCATTGCTCATTACCCTTTTTCTGTTTTCATGTAGAGCTGGGGTGGGTGAAATAAACCATATTGGCAAAAGGACCTTTAAAGATAGATATAATAAATACAATAAATAAAATACATATATTAATTTTAAAATAA
>VWZK01010574.1:11237-28360 GCA_013396935.1 Baryphthengus martii
AATAGCGTAGTCACTGTGTCTATAGGTCCAACACCAGATTCATGAACAGCCTGTATGCTGTAGGTCCGGTTCCCTGAGAGGGAGCAGTTGGATACACGAATAGCACAGCTTTCCCATGATTATAGGTCCGACACCAGATGCACGAACAGTCTATACTGTAGGTCTGGTTGCATTCACTAGAAGCAATCGGATTCATGAATAACACGGTTTATTTACACTTGCAACATACGCAGATTGTTTAAGATTGCCGGTGATATATATACTAAGCTGCAGAAATCATTATATAGCTCAAAATACAAGTAATTTCCTGGAGTAAAACAAACAAACAAACAGACAGACACTCAGCATAGGTGAGGCACAAATCTTACCAAAAGGCGTCCCTTTTGGGAGGGCGAGGAGGACAAACCCGTCAGTCTGTCCCTAGGATTTGGTGTCGGATTCTCGTCTCTCCAGGTCCAAAATAGGACCCACATTTATACTTCAGTTTAAAGTTTTAAAGTGTGGGGATGTGACTGTAGGCCAAACCTTTAAGTGTGGTTATCAGATGTACAGAACACCTCCTATTGAGCGTTTCAGCCTTGATCGCTTCAGCCAGGAACAGTCATTGTCACATACCCGTCTGCCGGGAACAGTCAACTGCTGAGATAAGCCGGAGAATGGGAGGTCTAACTACTCCACATTTCAGTGTTAACATAACATGGACCACGGAATTTCCATCCCGTCTCAGTGTCTGCTTTAAACACTAGATGCTTATCAACAGTGATGAGTTTCGATGGCATGTGTTTTCTGCTTTCAAATGTTTCTGTGCTGTCTGATTCCGACAACATCTTAGACACAGTGGAGAATATGTGCCTCTGCTGTTCCCTCACATCTGTGTTTAACAGAAACTAGGATAAGCCTGGGGTGGAAAAGGGGAAGGGGACAGGACTTGGCATATGTCCAGGGAAGCTCACCTTGTTAACACGGTTTACATCCTTTCTTTAGATGTCCACCGTTGCAGTCTTCACTCTTACCAGCAGCTCCTCATTCTGCAGAAGGAAGTTGCTTGTGGCTGCTGTTTATTTACACTGAAAACAAATGACAAGGCACAGAGCCCTCAGAAAAGTTTGGTGGTAGTAGCAGCTTGAATGTTCTGTGTAGGAAGCTATCTATAGCAACTGGCAAGCCACAGAGGGCATGTTATCACCACTCTGCAGGACACACTCTGGCCATACACAGGGTGTTATATATAGAGCCATATATAAAAATATCGAAATGCTCTCCAGCTGTGTTGGAAAACCTTATCCAGACATATCTCCAGCAGAATGCTGCCCTGGGCCCCACCAGAAAGCTGTGTATTTCAGAGGCTATGTCAGAAGGAAGCTGGGCAGCCAGCACCACCCAAGGACAGCTGATCTGTAAAGTATGAGCATACAGACCAGAGTGCAAATATGCTCAATCGTTCTAAGATTTCTGATTTCCTCTAAAGTATTTTTGTGCTTTTTATAGAAACACCTCCTGCCGTTCCCATCTATGTACTTTGCAGATCAGCACTACATTAAACAGTCCCACCTTCAGTTAAGCACTTGCAGGCTGAGGGGGGGGATTAAAAAAAATGCATTGCTAAAGTAGAACTCAAGAACTGTAAAAAATGGTTCAGGAGGGTCCTTAAGAGTCCACCAAATAGCCTCAAGGCAGGATCAGCTGTGCCTATGCCATGCCTGACGGTTGTTAGTCTAACCTGTGAAAGAGCAGAAAGAGCACCCCTGAGGAAAGCTCCCTGGGTGGTAAATTTACATAGATGTCTTTCAGCACAATGCTCTTCTATGATGAGTCTGAAGTTAAAAGAGGCTTTAATGTTATAACAAGCAGTATTAAGGTCAGGTCCAAGATTAAAATGTAATTTTGTAAAGTGAGCCTATTTCAGTAAGGCATGGTCCTAATTTAAAGGCTCCTAAATGAAGACTCCTGGACAGCAAAACAGCAAATAAATACAGCTCTGTGTTAGGGAAACCTTTAAATTATGCAAAGGCAGCATGCAATTTCAACAGCAGTCCTGCAAATGTAGCTTTCTAGGCAGCATAAGCATCACTCCTTTCCCACAAGCACTCAGGAAGGGTGACAACAGAAAGCTGTGCCTTGACTTCTATCGTGTTTTTCCACGTCAAATTGTTCTTTTGCAGACTTGCCATAAAAAGATAAGGTGGGATTCCAACTCCCAGGGCAAGAGCTTCTGTCTCATGTGCTATAGGAAAAGGGACACAGGTAGAGATCTGGATGCAAAATCCATCTGGTTGACTCTTGAAGAAATAACTTCATGAAGGTTTCTGTGCTCTCTCCAGCGGTGAGCATGTGAGCTGGTTGGCTTAACTAGTGCACAGAGTAGCTAGCTCCTAGTCCTGGCAACCAGAGCCTGGTTATCATCACTGTTACACTCAGCACAGAAGCCACCTTCACATGCATACATGACTGTCAAAACAAGGCTTCCACAAGCCTATCTCCCTTCTTTCATTTGTGAGTTTAACATGAACAACCTAACCCTGCAAGCTGAAAGCTCTTTCCTTACTAAAAACATTTCCCCTCCCACGTACATTCTGAAAGACTCAAAGTGAGAGACTGCAGATTGTTCACACAGTTTCTCTTCCTTAATGAACACTTTTTTTTTTTCTACTGAGAAGCACGACTGCTTCCTTCCTTGTGACCACTTGTCTTCAGTGATAATGGCCACTTCTGTCCAGCTCCATTCCCAAGTAGAGCCTGTACATACAAGATGCACACTTTAAAGGATGTCCTCGCACAAGATATTTTGCCAGTGCCTCAAACATAAGCGTTACTGTTGAGATTTTCTGCCTTTGGTGAGTTCAACTTGAAAGCCATTGGAGGTTGCAATTTTCTGTGCCCATGAGGAGATGCTTTGTGGGAAATTATTCACCCAGAACATGACTGGCTTGTAAAAACCCCACCCCACAAGAGCTACAGCTCACAAGGAATAGAGTTTTCTCTGCTTCCCAGAGCAGCAGTTCATTAATTGTCATGAAATTAAGAAACTAATCAGGCAAATAGAGACCAGAAAGACTAAAGCTTTAAAATCATGGGGTGAAGATGTAAATCTATGACATACTGTAACCACTCAGTGGAGTAATTTAATTATAGTTTAGCATAAAGATGATGAGACTTTCTTCTCTTTTACCCAGCACTTCTCCAAAGTGAGGAAAACTTAAGTGGTCCCTACTTGCAACTGCTAAACAAGACCTTTTCAGAACAACCACAATATCTAACACCAACCTAAACAGACCAATATTTTTACTCAACGGATGAATTTTGGTGACATTTCACATTTCAGTTGCAGCAATAGGATCTTCTCAACTCTCCTCACATCCCAACACCGTCTTCTACCTCCACAGGGCCACCAATGGGCGTTCTTCCAAATGCAAGGAGACTGGCTGTCCAAAAAGTCTCTGACTTTGGAAATCAGGGTTTCTTCCCCTCTACACAAGGTAAACCCAAACTGACTGGCTGAGAACTTGCTACAAAGTTGAAACATATTTTTCTGGCAACACTATTGTTTCTACAGGGTATTTCATTTTTGATACTGGCTTCCATGGTGAATAGCGTATTTGTAGTTTCTTCAGCTCCTCTGAGATTGTCTGTGGCATTGTTACAGGGCATTAGAGCATGGAACAAGGTAGAGACTTAATATGTGTTTCAACAAATACATTTCAGATGTCTCTCCAATGGACAATTTACTTCTTAGGTATTTTTCACAGCTGATGATTGTTCCACTTAGATTTCTGAAGATGAAAACTTCAAAAATACAAACATACTTAGCAAGTCTTCCAAAATGGTGTTATTGTATCTGCCAGCTACGTATAAATCCAGTTACTGTGAAAGCCCTGATGACAACGTCTAAACCTTCAGATCTTACTGAAAGATACATTTAACTTCCATTTTTTTTCAACAAGCCAGTTCTAGGCTGCTTTTCTGGAAGAGGAGATAGGATCACAGACATTATGAGCCTTCACCCAGCTGACATAGACTCGTTAAGACCAAGCGAACATCAGCAAGTTTTGATTGCTGCTGAGGACTATATGAGGCAGAAATTTTAGAAATGCATCCTTGACAAATGGGAAGAACTCGGGAGCAGGTGTGTTGTACGACACCATTGCTAGAACATCAAAAGGTTGTGGCAGTGTAGCTGTTCTGCTAGCCTGCAAACTAGAAGTGTGGCCTTGCAAGCCCTGACACCCTCAAGCACACATTAAAGCCATTTAATTTATTATTTTCATGTTTAGGTTCAGCTTCAGCAATGTAAAGCTGTGGTTAACACAAAGTGCTCATGCTCCTCCTCTGCTTTTCTGAGCAGATCACAACCACCAGTGATGTTCCCATTGCTGCCATGGAAATTTATCTGTTTATAGAAATAAAATAATTCCTTTAAGTAAGAAGGCTGCCACAGGTTTGGACACCAGGATTGTTCTGGTAGCCTGAAGATGCCCATTGGATCTCTCCGATATCTGTGAGAGGGGTCCAATTACTCTATCCTTTTCACATGCACTGCAAAATCAGAAACATGGTCGTTTCTGAAGCTCTTTTTGCTGACTGAAAGGGCCTATATCCTGTCACTTGGGGCTCAGCGGTGGTAAATTGCGCTTAATCTGGCTTGAGAGCTCTTAAGTCATCTGTGTTTAGAAGTCCTTTATAAAAAACAATGTGCCTTACTAACTGGCAAGTAGAAAGACATTCTGGTGTCCACTGTATGACTGAAGTGCACAAACCGACCTGCTGCAAGTGCAGCAGCTGCAAAGCTATCTGCTTTGATTCTGAGTAGTGTTTCAAGCATACGAAGGCATCACTACCAAATAAGAAAATGTTCATCCTCTCCCTCACAGTAAACCACTGGTATTTACTTTAAACTCTAGTGTTTCATTCTTTACACAGAACAGCTAAGAAACTTGGAATTATTTCACTCCAAAAGGGAAATAAATAGAAAAAAAAAATAATCAGAGTGAAGTGCACTATTTTAATGTATTATAAAAAGGCTTGACTTCAGAAATAGGTTCCAATGCTACAGTCATATGCAGCTACTCTTCCAAAAGACTGTGTTGAATATCTCTTATTGTCATATGTTAACACGCCACACTTTCACTGGATTCGACATTGAATATTTGAGATGAAAACTCTTTTTCTGGCTAACAATCCACTGCACCAGTGCAGAAGCCACTAAGAATTATGAAATCCATTTAGCAAGGCCACATGACTTTAGAAGTCCAGTATATTGAAGAAAATAATTTTATTTGCATTTACTTGATTTTTTTATTAACAAAGTTTATGGAATCTGAAAGTAGACAGCAAAAGGTAACTTTTAACTGAGACTTAATATGGGAGATTCTCTACGCAAAAATATGTCAAACCCCAAGATCATAAAGAACTCCTAGGTTCTGTGCTAAACTGCACAATATGCAAACAGATTTTGAAAATACTTTCCCATTATATATTTTGACACAGTGTGCACATATCTGAAAAAATAAAGATGAAGTTTGAATGCCTCAAGGGATTTCTTAAAGTAAAGCCATTTGAAGAGCCATTTACAGTCTGTGCTGACAAACTTCTATATAAAATGTTTCCTTTTCTCATAATGCAGAATAACCTGCTGAAGGCAACTCCCTCTCAAAGTGATGCCAGCAACACAGATCCAATTGTATGACTCCAGCATTTAAAAGAGCACATTGGTTATGCATGGCTTTTAACCTTGGGCTACAATTACGCTACCAGAACTAAATTTAAGTCTAAATCAGTCATGTAGAGAGGTGTGTGTCATCTGAACACTGTTTAGAGTCCTTGTTTTCCAGATCTGATGAAGGTGGTGAAGGCGTTCTGAAGTTCTTGTGCTTACATTCAGGGCAGGATGAACTTCGCAAATACCAGATTCTCCAATTAATGACAAACCACAGATCCCAAAGTAGGCATGTAGAGCATCTGAAAGAAGGACACAAAAAGAAAGTTATGTCAGGCTGTAACAGCCAGTTCCTGAATTGCCACTTCTGAATAATTACAGAGGAAAACAAACAAACAGGTGCTACACTTTAAACCTGAGTTTTGACAGAAGAATTCAATTTCTGCCCAAAGCCACCAGTATAAACTGATAGTCTGCAATCTCTAAACCTAGAGTCTAGTTTTGTTTTGCAACAATTCTTGCCCACTACTTTATTTCTTCTGAGTGCTCAGGTAAAACAGCAAAGGAATTTGAGCATCTTGAAGTGATTTCTGTCCACAGAGCAATTTTTTTTCCCCAAACATGGAAGAATTTTTTGGCTGATTACTTATGAACAGCTGACAACTGAAACACACAAAATTAGTGCCAATAGGAGTCAAACAGCAAGATCTAGAAGTATGAAAGAAATCTAGCTTCCTCTCATTTGTGAGAGAATACTCTAAGGATAGGAATTCATGAGGTGGTTTGATCAGCATTAACAGATGACTGCCACCAAAACAGATGCTTCTATTCCTGTCCCACGCTCTTCCTGCTGCCTACCTTATACCAGCACTGCATCTTGCCGAATACCCTCTGTGACCTAAAGCAACTGAAAAACCTTTGAAGAAAATTAATCCACATGGGAGCAAATGGACAGTTTTCTGTCATTTTAGTGAATTAATCTGGTTTGTAGAAGGTTTTGATATACACCAAAGCTAGTGCAAACAGGAGAAAGGATGTGCAGCCATACTTGGCGAAGCTGAGAGGGACAGGACTCTAGCTTCTCTGGGCAGCAGCAAGCCATTAGATGGGATTATCTGCCCATGAAATTACAGGCCAACACCGAAAGACAATGGGAATTTAAATGTGCTCCTTAGAAATTCTCAACACTTAGTAATCCTTTGGAGGTGTCAGCAAACTCATATCTGACTAAAATGATACCACAAGAAGATATCTGGATAGAGAGACCCTGAAAGAAGGCTGCCTCTTGTCAGCATTAACATGCAGACAAAAGCAGACACAGCCCCTCTGCTGACCTGCATAAAGTATGCCAGGCAAGGAGACCTCAACTTCAGGAAATAAAGTATATTAAATCCTGTGGACAGCTGCACTGATATACAGTAAAATACATATACAAACCAAATTACCTGTATATGGCTTTTCTGGGTTTAACCACAAATATAACAGTTGTGGAAAGCCATGCTAACTCAATACTTAAGTTAGTTCTAGCCAAAATGCACATGCAGACTCTCTATTCCTGTTTCAAGATTTTCAAGGTCAAAACACACAGGTCCAAATATTTTGTTTCATAAGTAACTCGCAAATCTCAATTCAGTGTTTTGCAAAAGCAAAATAAGGAATTTGTTCACTAGGTCCTATCTTAAATCTTATCTCAAACAACTACAGCTATGTTGAAACAAAGGAAATTTGCACATAACTAGAGTTTTAAACCGATTTTTTAATTCCTAGCTCACAAAGGAAATGGTTCATCAAGACAAACAGAAATATTTCCTTCAAGTGATACTGACTGATTTATATAACACAGAGTAAACACAGCTGAAGGCCTCAGCAATCCTAAGCTGGTTTTCACGGGAGTGGAGGAAGCACATCTGTCATAAGCACCACGTTTCAGTGTGGGTCCACCTTGAAAGATTCCCAACTCTTGTTCAAAATTAAATGATGAAAGGATGAAATATCAGAGCAGATTCTGAACAGACTCACCCTTTATTATGACTGAATTTTATCTTATTTGATCAGTTTAATTCCCTGTACAAAATGCCCCTGGGTAACACTACTGGCATAAGGTTTGTTTTCACAAGTTTGCAACACCTTCACTGATTTCTAGCATGTTCTAAAAGTGTTTAAAGATTTTAGCATCTTTTCAAGGTTTTCACCTTTTCAAATTATCCACTTCCACGAGGTTAATTAACTTTCAAATATTCTACATAAAACTGCTATATGTAATCACAATCTGTAAGTCATAATATGTAACTATGTAAACCTTGACTGTTTTTACATGCATCGGTGACTGATGAATAAGCTTGAAGGATTCCTTTATTAAGGAAACAAATTTTTTTAAATATTTTACTCAGATGATTTACAATGGCACCAACTGCACAGTATTACCTTTAACTAGAACATTTAAATGCATACAGAAAAGCCTGTCCAGCTCTAAGTAGAGCGTGATACTCATAGCAACAGTCTAAACAAGAACAGCTCACTTGCTCTGTGGTGGAACAAGATCTCCCTCTTTCCCCTTTAATCTTGAAAATCTTGTATTTGAAGGTGTTTTTTTTTTCCCTATTGTTTGAAGGATACTTGAGGAGAAAACTTCCTTTACCCACCTCAGATGTCTGACTGCTGGAATATATTTACAGCTTAGAAAACAATCACTGTAATTTTGAAAAGTAAATTTACCTGGATGGCTATCTGGCCACTTGGCAAAGCCACCAACAAGGCGATCTTGAGTTGAAAGGATGTAATTTCGGTTTTTCTCAAAATTTGTATATTGGAATATGTTCAAAAGCTGAAAAGAAATTAGACTATTAATGTACTAAATCTTCATGTATTTTTAATACCAAAATATAGTGCCTATTTAGGAGACAAGCAGTGATAACAGAGATAGCACTAACCCAGTAAACCTTCACATCTTGCATTTTTGCAAGATTAAAGACCTTTATAGTGACCTGTGCATATTCATGCACTTGTGCCAAGTATGTAACTCTTTCAAGCAGAGAAAAGATAAGATGCTTAAAAAAATCAAAGTAAGTCACCAGCTATCCTGTAGCTGCTCTGTACACTACCTTCAATGTTGCTCCAACCCAAAAGGAATAGCAAGTGTCTACAGGTTTGTTGGGTCGTCCATGGTAGCCATTCTGTTGTCTCATTATACACCACCTTCTTATTCTGTTCAGTTCTTTTTCTGAAAAAGCTTCTTCCAGTTTACCCATCAAACACAGTGATGCAATGCCACAAAAGGTAGAGCCACCTGCAAACAGAGTTCATTTTTGATGTTTTGATACCCAGATTTTCACTGAAGCCTCTACAACCTCAGTCAGAAATGTAAGTAGGGAGGTAACAACTAAATCAATGGATTTTTATAAGTATGAAAGTGTTAATTTTAAGTCTAAACTCTAAATAAAAACACTTTAATTCAGCATGTATGTCAAAAATGGAAAAAACTCTCAATCCAACTCTTGCACAAATAAACATGAATTCATTTTCTTACAGCTGGACTGCCTCTCGATGCTGCACACTTCACTTTACACAGTACTCCAGAAATAAGACATTTCTTCATTTGTAACTTTAAAAAAGAAAGTTATTGGGATGCCAGTAATCAGACTGAAGCAGAGATGCCAAAGGCAATCTCAGACACAATCTTCCAGAGGATATAAACAGACATACGAGTCTGATGAGCAGAAAGTCAAAAAAACCCAAACCAACAAACAAACACCTAAGGGAAAAAAAAAGGCATGATTAACACTATGAAAAGACTACTGGACTACCATGATTATAATAAACACAAATTGCCCTTCTAAGGATTTTTTTGTAGTCAAGGAAACCACACAGGAAAATCTGCAATCAAAAGAGAAACTCATTTTCTTTGCCTGTGTATCATGGCCATCGCTTTTAAAGCCCATCAATGCTAATTCTATTACCTGACATGATAAAATTACTGTGACACTGTAAGCAAGCTGTTGATACAAGACTTGAGGTCCAAAGCTCACTACACTATGCTGGTGCTAGAAGACGTCAGGTACTCTAAGGTTATTTTCATTCTGATGCTGAAATGCAGCAGGAGAAGAACGCTAAAGTAATGCTGTTTTCACAAGCATTCTACGATAATTGAGTTAACGAATTTTTTAATATGTAGTGCTATAATTTAAGTTTTTGAACTATCCATCCTACAGGAAGAAAACAGATGGAATCCTAATAAAGCTCAATACTAAGGATAAAGCTGGCAAACATTTTATAGATTTAGTACCAGACACATAGAAGTCAACAGTTTCTCTGTCACAAGCAGACCACTACTTGAAATATACAGCATAGAAATATTTGGTTAAAAATATCTTGGGAATTCCTAACTTAAGAACTACCAGCTGTTTATAAGAATTAATTGGTGCTTCAAGATTTGAGCACCCAATAGATGCTGTAATCTATGAGACGACATGTTTTTAGGTTTTACTAATAGCTGCTGGAGACTATCAGGTGCATTGAACAAAAACTCTTGAGGACAAATTCAGAGTAGCAATGGTACGTATGGAAAAAAGTTGGTTCTGTTGGCTAGATGTAAGAACCACAGCCAACAGCTTTTAACGGAGCATTCATGAGGTAAGATTAATGGAGTTGGTATATTAAGAGCCTGATATTAAGCTGGATCTAAGGAAAGAAGACAGATGATATGCTGAGGCATGTTTCGGATTTGCTCCTCCTCATCTCACTTCCTTAAAATCAGAAAAGAAGGTAAAGCATCCCATATTGTGCACCTCTGGCAGCATTTTCAAACCCAGTCTTAAAAAGAGGTGTAGAACATTTTAGCATTCTTACCATGAGATTCTAGTCCAGCTCCCTGTGCCAGGCCATTATCGTAAGACTGAAGAAAAAAAATGCACAAACCAGCAACTTTAGAACCACATCACTTTCACAGATATAGCAATTTTTCAGTTTATTAGCAAAATTATCATCAAACCATAGCCATCATTTAACCCGATAAAAAATTCTGACCCTACACCTCAAAAAGCTCTTGATACAAAAGTGTTAGCCTATCAGCCTTGTTCCAATGCAGACAGTTTTTATGCCTTTCATGGAGTTAATTTTAGTTGTTATGTATGTTAGAAGTCTGAAAATGGGTAAACATGTATTTGACAAAAAGGAAGAGTATGTCATGCAGATGACCACTGAGGAAAAAGAAAAAACAAAACCCAAACTGATTTTTTTCATCTTTACAAAAAGAGAAAATGGCTATGTAATTTCAAACAAAATTAAATGTATAAATTACATCTGTCTCTAATCCAAAAGCTTGTTAACATACAAAAAGGCAAAATGTAAGGTACTACTGTGCATACAATACTCAAGTACAATAAATCTGTACTCAAGTACAAAAATCAGTAAGGAGCAAGAACATCAGGCTTTAAAAAAAAAAATGAAGCGGGGGCAATGGGGAGGAAACCAGAAGCCACAAAGTAATAATACAACATACTACTGGACTAAACTTAACATTAATATTTTATAGGGCAGTACCTTAACAATGCTGAGAAATCACTGTAAGTGAAAGAAAAAGGAAAAACGAGGGTATGACAAACAAAGTCCCAAGAATATTACAGTATAGGTCTGTTGTGAGCAATCTAGGAGCAGATGATATTTTGTATGTAGGAATAATAACCTTTCTTTCCTAAAAAGTCATTAAATCATTTTGCATGATAAGAAACACAAGATCACAGAAAGTTACTCATAAAATGGAAAGCATTTATCTTACAAGAATTCATACAATGCTTAATAAATTATCACAGGACAAATAACGAACTGTTTAGTAGACATGAAGTTTAACTTTTGAAGTTTAATAATTAAAATTAAATACGTCCTACATCTTCTGTATTAACTGCCAAAGTAATGATCAATATCTGATCAGACAGTAGGAAAGCAATTTTAATTCTTTCTTTCCTTCCAGGTGCTGACTATGAATTTTTCATGTTTTCTTCAAAACATTTAACAGTGGTTAGTAGATGCAGCACACCTCGACAGATTACAGTCGTAATCAAAGAATGGTTATAGAGGCTAGTAAGTCTTTAGGAATGACCTAATGATTATTTTGTAGACCTGTAGACACGAAGAAGAAAAAAGGAAACAGAAGCATACACAGAAGCTGTATTAAAACTTTATTACTCATTTTTTGAGTTGTTGCTGCAAGTTGAAGTAAATCAAAAGGCTAACATCTGACTGCAGCTTGACCTCTAAAGTTTGAGGCAGTCAATTTTAATTAAATCCTATGAGCGTATAGGGTTTTTAACAGTTTACACTGTTAAAACACGTAGTGTAAACTTCTTGCACCACCTTTTGAAAGTGTAATGCAAATGTGCTACCACACTCCACAGACCCTTTAAATGCTAAGCAAAGGCAACCTGATTAGCAAAGTAATGCTGGCAAAGCTAATTAACTCTACAAACTGTAAGAGACGGTGGTTTGCTTTATATATGACAAAGTAATTAGCTCTGGAGAAAAGCTGTTAAATGTGCATCCCAGACTGTACTATGTTGGGCTGTACAACTACCTTGAAATTTTAATAGACAACAGTTGACCTTTGGCTGACTGATGCCTGTTTATTTAGTGACAGTAGCTGCTCTTTGGGAACTTGTGTGAACTGAAAAATCACAGAAATATTTTTGTTTCTTCGTCCTTTCGAAAAGATCCAGGAAATTACATGCAAAAGAGGCTTTAGGATACTGCAATATGAAACTGCATAATTAAATACTACCCTCAGGTAACGTGTACATTCATTTGGGAACAATCTTTGCTTCACAGTCTAGAAGTTTCACAACCAGATTAATTATATCAATAGACTCACACACCTGCATTTCAAGAGGACTCTACTATACTACAAGAAGCAGATGCTCTACTTGGAACTTCTTGTGACATCTCTACTTAAAAAACAAATTTGTGGTAAACCAAGCAATCTCGCAGAAACAAGCACTTCTACTGTCTGTGGAAGTCATTCAAAATTTCAACATCTCAGTGTCTGTTGGGTTTTGATCAGTGATACGGATGTGAAATCCAAAATTCAACCTATGTTGATAAAAATTGTGTGACTGGACCCTCACTATTTTACTGACAATAAAACAAATCCAAAATTATTTTTGTGATCAGTATTGCGTAAACACTTTTGAGTCAAGTGATAAGAAGCCTATACACCCTGTATGAAGATTCAAATTTTTTTAACAGCTACTTTTCTGAATAAAGTAACACCATTGCTTCATGTTCCAGTCTTCTGCTGTTTGTGACATGCCTGACTATACAAACACCCTCTCTCCTTTAGCTGTATTGAATTCTATGTCACAATTCTTATACTGCATCACTAAAGAGAATAAACTTAAAAGAATAAGCTAAAAAATCCAGAATCTTATTACAAAGATTAATGTGTTTAACCAGTCATCAGCTTATTTGAATAACTGAGAAAAACTTGCTTCATCTATGCACAAATGATGACATACGACAGCAAAACAAATCCACACCTTTCTGTCACAGCAGTTCACTATTGAGCAATGCAACATCCTTTGTTTTATATATAACAGAGGTACCAGGAGGTAACCCTGTAGCAAATAAAGAATAAGCATTTGCAAGAAAGTCTATAGCAATATTCACTGTAGCATTAATTGCACAAGGAAAAATAAATGATATAACCTCAAATAGAATTTACTTCAAATTGCAATATAGATCAGGTAAGTTTAGCATCATCTACAAAATCTTAACAGGAGAAATCCAAGGTAAAATCCTTGGCTACCACATTTCCTGTTCATTGCATTTATTTCAGAAATACTATTTAAGAAACACTAGGTTCATGTGATAGGCAATTGAATTTCAATACATCTCAAGGAGGGATGTGGAGAGAGATGAATACGGGGAGGGAACAACCACCAAAAGGGCTACTCCCCGAACAATTGAGACTTCTTCAGACACATCTTCAACTCTATGGTGTGACCAAGCAGGATGTGATGATTTTGTGAACTTGCCTAGAAGTGCCAGACACTTTGCAACTGAGTTAGTGCATTGAAATACTGGTCTGACCAAGCAGTGCATACACAGGAAACACAGCCAAGTCTAGTCCATAGGTGCATACGTCTATACATTGCAGTGTGTTAACAGTAAACCAACACCTTTAAAAACAAGTCCTATTAAACACAGTGGACAGTGAATTTATCAATACATAGCAAATCCGTACAAGAATACAGTTTCTCTTGCCACACGTTAGCACACATGCTAAGACAGCTGCTGCCTATAGAACACTGCTTACGCTATTTCTTTAAGTTACTTTCTGAGCTAGCCAGGATAAAAAAACAGTCTTTGTGGTAAGCCGCAGTGTCTTCTAGACTTATACTATGCCCAGAATTCAGTTTTATTCACTGGTCAATTGAAGTATTACTATGAGTCATTCCAAAATGTTTTTTTCTGTTCAGGCTCCAAGTTTTTATTTATGTATTCTTTAACAGCGGTGTCAATTTTCTCAGAAGGGAGATAACAATTGGAGTTGCTGGTACAAGGATTAATGCTAAGACTCTAGAACTAACTATAGATTTGGTTCAGGATCACCAGAGACAGTAATCTCCACTACCATTTCAAAGCTCAAAAAAACCTTCGCTTCAATGTTCTACCAACGGCCTCATGTTCTTGTCTTAGAAAGAAACAATCGCTCACTGCTCACTTCATCCTTCCAGTGCTACTTATTACTTTACATACCTCTGTCACGCTCTACTTAATCATCTTCCCTCCTGAATAAGAAGTCCTAATATATCAAATGTTTCTTTTACACAAGCTGGGTCATACCTCTGACAATTTGACGCAAATTTCCTCCTACCCCTCCTAGTTCCACCATATTCTTTGGGACCAAAACCACACTCAGGTGTACAAAATACTAACTACACAGTTGATGTGATGTATAGAACAATACAAATTAGGATTTTGCTCTTTGGTTTTGCTCTCTATTCTTTCTTAATATTTGATCCTCCTATCTCTGCTAAACTATGTGATTAAAGGCTAATCTGAGTAAAACAAAGGCCTAGCAAGGATAAGAGCAGCAAGAATCTTCCTGCCCTAATCAGTGAAAAGCAAGCACCCTACCTCGGCTTTGCCCTCAGACTGTGAAAGGAGAATGGATAAATCTTTGTCCCTTTGTGAAACTCATCAAGAGTATTCAGCAGGGGAACTCATTGCTGGGGAATGTAAGGGTGTGCACAACTTACTACAGGATGGCAAGGGAAAGGACCAATAGCGAGAAAAGGAAAGATCAAAGCAGACTGGAGAGGAATAAGCAAGGGAAAACAAAGGGATAAAGGGGGTAAAATGTGTCAGTAGACCATGAACAAGATGCTGGTCCGTATGCTTCTATGACTGAAACCAGACCTTGATCACCATGGTCAGTCCAAGACTATGGCAGTGGACCAGAAAGCCTCTTGTGATGTACAGTAAGAAATCCTTAAGTATCTAACTACCTCCTTAAAAAATAAAGAAAAACTAAAAACCAATTTAGCCTAAAGCAGATTATGTTTTTTTATGATTTGTTTCTCACTTAAATTTTACAATCTCACTGCTAACGGCAACAACAAAAACACAATGTCTTACAACAATTCTACGTCATCATATATCTGGCTGTTTTTCATGGACTTGAAGATTTTACTATGTACGTTTACTCACATTCAGGGCTTATGCAGCTTCTTTGAAAAACATTTATTTTAACCTTGGAAATCAACTTCAACTAAAAGAATGAAACAACATGAAAAAACCCCTAAAAACTCTTTTGCTTCAGCCAAATATAAAGACAATTTGCACAGACACAGAAAAAATTATATATACTAGTATTTTCCTTCATTCCAAATAAATAATGATGTGTACGACTAGAAACACTTACTAAGCTTGAACTGATGCCAACAATTATTTTTCCCTTTGATTCCATATATAATTTAAAAAATAGGATTAGAGCTCATTGAAACATGAGAATTTTACTGATGCAGAGGTTTACTTATGCACTTTTTCTAGGTTATAGGAACATCAGACACTGTTTTCAAAAACTTGCTTGGAATTTTAAATTGAGTTTTAAAGGAAACACACCAAATAAAATTATTCTGCTAGTGCACACATTACAATGGAAACATGGATGCAAATGAAAAAAAAAGAAATTTATTTTTTCATTTACAACTCACTAAAGTAGGGGCAAAAAGAGAAAGAAATTACCTTAACATTTCAGTCTGGATGGAGAGATTTTTAGTCATAGTTAAGAAATAAAGCTAGTAACTTTAAAATACAGTCAGAAACAACTCTTTGTGAATACTCACCATACTTCTTCTAATGTAGTCTATCGCTTTTTTCATATCCATGCCTGACCAGTTATCAAGCATGTAGCAGATGCAGGAAGCACAGTACACAAACCTCATGTCATTCTCACTTCCTTCCAGCACTGCACAGAAACTGAGGGAAACATTTCTGTCACTATACACTATATAGCTTGTCATACCAGAAAATATGAAATGCAGTACAAGGAACTCCATCATTTTTCCTTTAAAAATTAGTTACCTCTATATCAGTATTCACTTAGATATAACCCAAAGCTATGCTAGCTTTTCTTTTTACACGATGTTATTCTAGCTAGGCGAAGCAAAATGAATAGAACTCTTAAGATTTATGGGACTGGATGACTTTATTTCTAGCAACGTTCATTTATTCAAAGACTGCTTACAGTCTTTTACCTATCATAGCATACACTGATGTATGAGTTACCATTTTTACATTTACTGTTTTGGGCAGAATTCTTCGCTTTCCTAGAAATCTTATTAGCTCACAAGGCTTTCTTTCCTCACTGCAACTTCAAGATCAGTTTTGCATGAATGTATAAAAGTAATTGTCATTACTATCACTTCTAATACAAATGGTGAAAAACTGGATTGAAGATCCATTGATTTCACATGACTATAATCTTTCCAAGCCGTATGAACGCTTTAAAGTTGTTGTATTTGGGTTATCCAGGTGCAATTTTGTGCTCTCTCAGAGGCCCTTAAAATGAAGATCATAGAATCATAGAATGGTTTAGGTCAAAGGGACCTCTGAAGGTCATCTAGTCTACCTCCCCAGGCAGTAAGCAGGGACATCCTCAACTAAATCAGGTTGCTCAGAGCCTTGTCAAGCCTCACCTTGAATATTTCTAGGGATGGGCCATCAACTACTTCCCTGGGCAACCTATTCCAGTGTTTCACTACCCTTATGGTAAAGAACTTGTTCCTAATATCCAATCTAAATCTGCCCTTCTCTAATTTAAAACCATTGACCCTCATCCTCTCACTATAGGTCTTTGTGAACAGTCCCTCTCCAGCCACCCTATAGGCCCCCTTCAGGTACTGGAAGGTCACTATTAGGTCTCCCTGGAGCCTTCTCTTCTCCAGGCTGAACAACCCCAGCTCCCTCAGCCTGTCTT